>SJYC01044076.1:0-22865 GCA_006408675.1 Madoqua kirkii | reverse complement strand
AAAGTACTGGAGTTTCAGCTTTAGCATCATTCCTTCCAAAGAAATCCTAGGGCTGATCTTCAGAATGGACTGGTTGGATCTCCTTGCAGTCCAAGGGACTCTCAAGAGTCTTCTCCAACACCACAGTTCAAAAGCATCAATTCTTTGGCACTCAGCCTTCTTCACAGTCCAACTCTCACATCCATACATGACTACTGGAAAAACCATAGACTTGACTAGTCGGACCTTAGTCGGCAAAGTAATGTCTCTGCTTTTGAATATACGATCTAGGTTGGTCATAACTTTTCTTCCAAAGACTAAGTGTCTTTTAATTTCATGGCTGCAGTCACCATCTGCAGTGATTTTGGAGCCCCCCCAAAATAAAGTCTGACACTGTTTCCACTGTTTCTCCATCTATTCCCATGAAGTGATGGGACCGGATGCCATGATCTTTGTTTTCTGAATGTTGAGCTTTAAGCCAACTTCACCTTCCTCTTTCACTTTCCTCAAGAAGTTCTTTAGTTCCTCTTCACTTTCTGCCATAAGGGTGGTGTCATCTGCATATCTGAGGTTATTGATATTTCTCCCAGCAGTCTTGATTCCAGCTTGTGTTTCTTCCAATCCAGCATTTCTCACGATGTCCTCTGCATATAAGTTAAATAAGCAGGGTGACAATATACAGACTTGACATACTCCTTTTCCTATTTCAAACCAGTCTGTTGTTCCATGTCCATTTCTAACTGTTGCTTCCTGACCTGCATACAGATTTCTCAAGAGGCACGTTTGGTGGCCTGGAATTCCCATCTCTTTTAGAAATTTCCACAGTTTGTTGTGATCCACACAGTCAAAGGCTTTGACATAGTCACTAAAGCAGAAATAGATGTTTTTCTGGAACTCTCTTTTTCCACGATCCAGTGGAGGTTGGCAATTTGATCTCTGGTTCCTCTGTCTTTTCTAAAACCAGCTTGAACATCAGGACCTTCACAGTTCATGTATTGCTGAAGCCTGGCTTGGAGAATTTTGAACATTACTTTACTAGCATGTGAGATGAGTACAATTGTGTGGTAGTTTGAGTGCTCTTTGGCATTATCTTTCTTTGGAATTGGAATGAAAACTGACCTTTTCCAGTCCTGTGGCCACTGCTGAGTTTTCCAAATTTGCTGGCATATTGAGTGCAGCACTTTCACAGCATCATCATTCAGGATTTGAAATAGCTCTACTGGAATTCCATCACCCCCACTAGCTTTGTTTGTAGTGATGCTTTCTAAGGCCCACTTGACTTCACATTCCAAGATGTCTGGTTCTAGATAAGTGATCACACCAGAAGTAAATTGTAAGAAAGCATAAAAACCACTCATGTTTATATGACATATGCTTGGGTTGATGGTAGTCTCAATCAAAGACACTTGTAAATATCTGCCATTTTTGGTTGCTACAATTTGGAGGCTGCATCTGGTATCTCGTGGGTAAAGTTAATTGCTACTGTCAAACATCTTACAATATGCATGACAGTCCCCAGACCCCCAACAATGAATTATCTGGACTGAAATTCACCAGGACCATGCTTGAGAAACTATGCACTTAATATATAATAGAACTTTGACAATTCATCTTCCACAATCAGGGTTTAATTTCTCTGGGTCTCTTTACAGCGTGGCATTGTGGGAAGAACAGGAGCTGGAAAAAGTTCCCTCATCGCTGCTCTTTTTAGATTGTCAGAACCTGAAGAACCTGACATTTGGATTGATGGGATCTGGACAACCAACATTGGACTTCATGATTTAAGGAAGAAAATGTCAGTTGCACCTCAGGTATGCACATCAGAGCATTCTCACATGTTCTTTTAATAAAGTGTATGTTTAATTGCTTTTAATTTGATTTTTATTTTCAAGTTACATGAAAAGGTTGATCCTTTTTTCCCCAATAGACCACATTTTTAGCATCAGGTAGTTTTAACAGACATTTTCATCAGATACCATGTTTTGTTTCTTTGTTCATTCATTAGTTTTGTGTGCATGTGATTTAATAACTTACTGAGATAGATTTCTGGACTCAGTCTTTCTCAGTTGCCACGATTTTATCCACTGATAACCACATAATTCTGAGAATAAAAGAATAAACGGTTTGTTTAGTGCTGGAGAGGTTCCTGTAGGGAAACATGACTTTAAAGTGTTTTACAGATGGAATTTTGCTGTGGGAAATGAGGATATCTTTTCAAAGGTGATTATCTCCTTGGAGGACTTTCTGTGAAACTGTTGAGCTTTGAGAATTACAGGGTATATAGATGCTGGGGAGACTTTGACAGTTCATCCATTAATAAATAATTTTCACAGGGAAGCAGTATAGAATAGTGAGGTAGAGCAGATAACTGAGAAGTCTTTCTCTATGTACCTCAATTTTCTCTATCTTACAGGCAACTAACAGTACCAACCTCTTGAGCTGTTGTGAGGACAAAATAGATCCTTAAGTGTGAAGTGCTTCACATATACCCAGATGTGACTGCTGTGATGGTGGAGCATGGAATTTGCCATTGGCCAGTCTTTTCCTGGACTCTGATTCTATTTTCTTTTCTCTGCATCTTAAAGAAGTATAATTTTCAGGGAGTGTTTTGGAGACTGGATTATATGCACAGTAGACACTCCTGTCATTCCTTGTTGTTAATTCACTCAACACAATTCCATGAATGTTTACTGAGAAATTACTATCCTACAGGTATATAGCCAAGGGCAGCCTAGATCCTGTGTCCTCATCTTCCATCCTGCACTCTGCTTTGATAGACTTACTGATTAAAAAAAAAGAATTTGAATTTTTAAAATATACTCAATAGTCATCTGCTCATCAAAGGGAGCTCAGAAAAATACCCTCTTGAGATGAAAAACAGAAAGGAGATGAGACAAAATGAGACAGGCAATTGTGCTTCCTGGAATGTGGGTGTAATGTGCCCTGAAATGCCTGTTTATTAGGAAACATATAGAACATGGCACCCAAAGGGAAGGAGAATGTGGGCTTGGGTACAGCTGTTGCTACTCATTCATGGCCTCTAAAATACCTGGAATTACTCTAAGTACTGTTGAAACCAAGATATTCTTTTCAGACTATAGTGAAATGCCACCTCACAACCTTTAAGATGTCTGCTATCAAAGAAAAGAGAGAAAGAGAATGACAAGTGTTGGCAAATATGTAGAGAAATTAGAAACCTTATTCACTGCTTGTAGGAATGTAAAATAGTATAGCCACTATGGAAATCAAGTACCAACTTGATTTGCTCATGAAAGTTAAAGATAGAATTGTCACATGGACTATCAATCCTACTTTAGAGTATAAACCCAAAAGAATCGGAAGAAAGGTGTTGAAGAGATACCTCTACATACATGTTATAACAGCATCATTCTCAACAGCAAAAAGGTGGAGGCACCCAAGAGTCCACTGATAGAGAATCAATAAACTGTAGCATATATACATAGAGTGGAATATTATTTGGCCTTACAAAAGAAGAAAATTCTGATACATGCTATAACACAGATGAACCTTGAGAAAATTAAACTGAGGGGAATAGCCAGTTACAAAGGACAAATGCTGTATGACTCTACTAATAGGAGGCACCTAGAGTACTAAATTCATGGATACAGGATGTAGAATGGTGGGTGCCAGAAGCTGCTGGGAAAGGGGAGTTGTTTAATGGGTACACATTTTCAATTCTGCCAGATGAAAGGAGATCTGTGGCTGGAAGGTGGTGATGGTTGTACAACAGTGTGAATGTATTTAATACCACCAAACTGTGCATTTAAAGATGGTTAAGCTAGTAAATTTTATGTGTATTTTACTACAATTAAAACAATTTTTTATTTGAAGATATTCCATTCAGGAAAAATGGGAATAAATTTTTAGCACATCTAGTCCTCATATTTAAAATTTTCCTCTGGCTATTAGATTTATGAGTTGTGGTTACAATAGAAAATAAATGAGTTTAGATTCCCAAGTTTTATGTTTTGATGGTACTCCTCTCTGAAGTGGCCAAGTGAGATGATTAGTTAACATAAATAAAGGGCAGGTGTGTAAAGTACTTGGATACAAGGCTTTAGAAACATGCCTCACATTGTTTTTGATGCTTTTCAATAGGAAAAAAGTTGTATGCTTGTGTACATAAAATGACACTATAAGTAAATATCATTAGATTATTCTTGGCTCTCCTAATAATGTTTGGGAGCACATCTGAGCAAAGACCAAGCAAATCTTTGCATCAATATGTTTTGGTTCTGTCCTGTTGCTTTCCACCCTTCCTTTGAGTATGCTGTATATGCACACTACAGACAACATGCTTACAAAATAGTGCTAAGTGTTGTATCCATGATTCTTCTGTTTGGAACCGTATCAACAGTAAGGAAAGGCAAAAAGTGAGGACACTGAAAGATGAACTCCCCAGGTCGGTAGGTGCCCAGTATGCTACTGGAGATCAGTGGAGAACTAACTCCAGAAAGAATGAAGAGGCGGAGCCAAAGAAATACAACACCCATTTGTGGATATGACTGGTGATAGAAGCAAGGTCCGATGCTGTAAAAAGCAATATTGCATAGGAACCTGGAATGTTAGGTCCATGAATCAAAGCAAATTGGAAGTGGTCAAATAGATGGCAAGAGTGAATGTTGACATTGTCAGAATCAGCAAACTAAAATGGACTGGGATGGGTGAGGTTAACCCAGCTGACCCTTATATCTACTACTGTGGGCAAGAATCCCTTAGAAGAAATGGGGTAGCCATCATAGTCAAAAGAAGAGTCTGAAATGCAGTGCTTGGATGCAATCTGAGAAACGACAGAATGATCTCTGTTCATTTCCAAGACAGGCCAATCAATATCATGGTAATCCAAGTCTATGCCCTGACCAGTAATGCTGAAGAAGCTGAAGTTGAACTGTTCTAGGAAGACCTACAAGACCTTTTAGAACTAACATCCAAAAAATATGTTATAGGTGACTGGAATACAAAAGTAGAAAGTCAAGAAACACCTGGAATAATAGACAAATTTGGCCTGGGTTACAGAATGAAGCAGGGTAAAGGCTAATAGAGTTTTTCCAGGAGAGCACACTGATCACAGCAAACACCCTCTTCCAACAATACAAGAGACTCTACACATGGACGTCACCAGATGGCCAACATGGAAATCAGATTGATTATATTCTTTGCAGCCAAAGATGGAGAAGCTCTATACAGTCAGCAAAAGCAAGACCTGGAGCTGACTGTGGCTCAGATCATGAACTCCTTATTGCCAAATTCAGACTTAAATTGAACAGTAATGTAAACCACTACATCATTCAGGTATGATGTAAATAAAATCCCTTATGATTATACAGGGGAAGTGAGAAATAGATTTAAGGGACTAAATCTGATAGAGTGCCTGATGAACTATAGACAGGGGTTCGTGACTTTGTACAGAAGATAGGGATCAAGACCGTCCCCAAGAAAAAGATATCCAAAAAAGCAAAATAGCTGTCTAAGGAGGCCTTACAAATAGCTGTGAAAAGAATAGGAGCAAAAAGCAAAGGAGAAAAGAAAAAATATACCCATTTGAATGAAGAGTTCCAAAGAATAGCAAGGAGAGATAAGAAAGCCCCCTTCAGTAGTCAGTGCAAAGAAATAGAGGAAACCAAGAGAATGGGAAAGACTAGAAATTTATTCAAGAAAATTAGAGATACCAAGGGAAAATTTCATGCAGAAGTGGGCACATTAAAGGACAGAAATGGTGTGGACCTAACAGAAGCAGAAAATATTAAGAAGAGGTGGCAAGAATACACAAAAGAACTGTACAAAAATGATTCTCGTGACCCAGATAATCACAATGGAGTGATCACTCACCTAGAGCCAGACATCCTGGAATGTGAAGTCAAGTGGGCTTTAGTAAGCATCACTATGAACAAAGCTAGTGGGGGTGATGGAATTCCAGTTGAGTTATTTCAAATTCTAAAAGATGATGCTGTGAAAGTGCTGCACTCAATATGCCAGCAAATTTGGAAAACTCAGCAGTGGCCACAGGACGGGGAAAGGTCAGTTTTCATTCCAATCTCAAAGAAAGGCAATGCCAAAGAATGCTCAAACTACCACACAATTGCACTCAACTCACATGCTAATAAAGTAATGCTCAAAATTCTCCAAGCCAGGCTTCAGCAATACATGAACCATAGAATTCCAGATGTTCAAGCTGGTTTTAGAAAAGACAGAGGAACCAGAGATCAAGTTGCCAACATCCGCTGGATCATCAAAAATGCAAGAGAGTTCCAGAAAAACATCTATTTCTGCTTTATTGACTATGCCAAAGCCTTTGACAGTGTGCATCACAATAAACTGTGGAAAATTCTAAAAGAGATGGGAATACCAGACCACCTGACCTGCCTCTTGAGAAACCTGTATGCAGGTAAGGAATCACCAGTTAGAATGGAACATGGAATAACAGACTGGTTCCAAATAGGAAAAGGAGTACGTCAAGGCTATATATTGTCACCCATCTTAGAAAGTACATCATTAGAAAACCTGGGCTGGATGAAGCAGAAGCTGGAATCAAGATTGCCAGGAGAAATATCAATAACCTCAGATATGCAGATGACACCACCCTTATGGCAGAAAGTGAAAAGAACTAAAGAGCTTCTTGAGGAAAATGAAAGAGGAGAGTGAAAAAGTTGGCTTAAAGCTCAACATTCAGAAAACTAAAATCATGGCATCCAGTCCTATCACTTCATGGCAAATAGATAGGGAAACAGTGGAAATAGTGACAGACTTTGTTTGACCTCCAAAAACACTGTAGATGGTGACTGCAGCAATGAAATTAAAAGATGCTTACTCCTTGAAAGGAAAGTTATGACCAAGGTAGACTGCATATTAAAAGCCAGAGACATTACTTTACCAACAAAGTCCATCTCGTTAAGGCTATGGTTTTTCCAGTGGTCATGTATGGATGTAAGAGTTTGCCAGGAGCCAGCCCAGGAGATCCCACCCATGACAAGGTCATGCAGAGGAGACCTGACAAGCAGGGCAGATCAGGACTCAAGGGACTCCCTGGACCTGCTCGAGCACCTACCCTGAAACTAAAATCTGTCCACTGTTTACTATTTTATGCCTTCACAACTCTTGTGACATTGACAGGGGCTATCCTCGACCACCTTTCTCTGAAGAAAATCACCTTAGGGCTCTGGTTAATAAGTCTCCTGGGCATGAAAGGAGTATTTCATTTCAAACCCCTCTGATGGCTTTCTAGCTTGCCCGACAGGTTTATCCAGATTCTTCAACTACGCATATGATTGTTCACAACTTCTTAACCATGAAAGGCATGGGAAACCTAAAACATTCTAAAAATATAGAGCCCTTAGAGGACTGAAAAATTATTAGAATAGTACTGGTGAAGGGTTCATTGTTAAGCCAATGCTTGGTGCCAAGTTTCCATATCTTTTATTCATTGTGTGCCTGGGAGTGCATTAATTAATATAGTTGGTATATAGAAAACACAAGTTGTAGCCTTGGCATTAGCAACATTAAATCTTTGAGTTAAGTTCTTTCTTTGTTGTAACCCACTGCAACTTTGTTCCATAAGAATATAACTTTATTTACTACTTTGAGGGTGATGCAGGTTAAAGAAAAAACACTTCAAGGGAAAATAAGTTTTCTGGTTGACCAACTTTTAGCAAAAAGGGTCATAAAATGTCAATAGGCCTCCAGGCCAGGAGATACTGTACATAACATAAGACCCTTGTTAATGAAAAGGTATGCAAAAGAAAAAACCTGGTTTTGATAAGAGTCAAAACTGCTGACCCTGCATGACTCTGCATTCTCCATTACCCTCTGTGTACAACTCAAAGTATAAAAGTTCCCTTTGAAAATAAAATTACGGGCCTCGCTTCACCTAAGCTTGGTCTCCCCATGTCATTCTTTCGCCAGTGTCATTCATCCTGAGGGTATCTCTGGACTGCTGAGGCTGGACCCTGGCAAGAGTTGGACTATAAGGAAAGCTGAGCACAGAAGAATTAATGCTTTTATACTCTGGTGTTGGGGAAGACTCTTGAGAGTCCCTTGAACTGCATGGAGATCCAACCAGTCCATCCTAAAGATCCATCCTGAGTGTTCATTGGAAGGACTGATGCTGAAGCTGAAACTCCAATACTTTGGCCAGCTGATGTGAAGAGCTGACTCATTGGAAAAGACCCTGATGCTGGGAAAGACTGAGAGCAGGAGGAGAAGGGGACTACAGAGGATGAGATGGTTGGATGGCATCAACGACTCAATGGAGATGAGTTTGGGTAAACTCCAGGAGTTGGTGATAGACAGGGAGGCTGAGCTTGTATCCATGTAAATTCCACTTTATATGCCTTTTTCTTCAAGGTGAAATGTTGGTTGATCAAAGAAAGAGAATCTAGAGAAAACTTGGAATATGTAAATGATCCCAGAAAATCATTCACAAGGCAGACAGGAGTAGCATGTTTAAGAGTGTAGACCGAGTGTCACCGTGACCCATAGTTTTACTCCTGCTCTGCCTTATATGACTGTGGGACCTTGACAACGTCACCTTGCTGCTGGGCTTCAGCCTCCTCATCTTTAAACCAGGTCTGAGAATCATTGTCACACAGATTTGATTTGAAGATGTAACTGGATATGAAAATGTTTGTGCCCATGTCTATTTCTTAGGAAAGTTCAGTCAATAAAAACTATTGTTATTCTTAAGGATCAGGGCACAGACCTTTGGGTACTCTTTCTGCTTAAGTAAAAAGAGTAACACCTTCTGGAGCGAATTTACTCTTTAATTTCTACTTATGTAATTATAGCCCTTGGTTATTTTCCTTATATTTATTGTTACAATATAAACTAAGTTGTTTTTTATAAATATAAATAGTAAAGCAAAAAACCAAAAAACACAGTAGGAATTTTGAGGAAAAGTATAACAGAGAAATGTATCCGATGTTTTCCACCAAGAGCAAGAAGACAGACTAGCATTTTTTTGTACTTTGATTTCTGGCTTCCCTCCCACCAGCTTCTCTCCTGATCACCACCTTGTACACACTGGTACTTTCTTATTTACGTAGTTATACACCAAGACCTCTGGCCTTCTCAGCCTGCCTCACACTCTCTACTCTTTTCTTCCTTTCCTTGAGGACAGAGCTTATATTTCTCATGTCTGTTCCTCTAGTGCTTGTTACAATCCCTGGCAAATTACATGAGTATTGATAATTCCTAACGTTTGTGGAATCATTAACATGTCTTAGCCACTTAGCCTACCACTTCCTGCTTAATCCTCACAATTTTTTGTTATCCTTACCTGACAGATTTAAAAATTGAGACACTGGGTCTTATCCCACTTATCAAGTGGGACAGAGTCGGGATTTATTTTGTATGTGTCTATTTTTTTAAATTGAAGCATAGTTGGTTCACAGTGTTTCAGTAGTACAGTCAAGAGGTTCAGGACTGGTTCCAAATAGGAAAAGGAGTACATCAAGGCTGTATACTGTCATCTTGTTTATTTAACTTATATGCAGAGTATATCATGAGAAATGCTAGACTGGAAGAAAAACAAGCTGGGATCAAGATTGCCAGGAGAAATATCAATAACCTCAGATATGCAGATGACACCACCCTTATGGCAGAAAGTGAAGAGGAACTAAAAAGCCTCTTGATGAAAGTAAAAAGGAGAGTGGAGAAGTTGGCTTAAAGCTCAACATTCAGAAAATGAAGATCATGGCATCTGGTCCCATCACTTCATGGCAAATAGATGGGGAAACAGTGGAAACAGTGTCAGACTTTATTTTTCTGGGCTCCAAAATTACTGCAGATGGTGATTATAGCCATGAAATTAAAAGATGCTTAGTCCTTGGAAGAAAAGTTATGACCAACCTAGATCGTATATTCAAAAGCAGAGACATTACTTTGACGACTAAGGTCCATCTACTCACGGCTATGGTTTCTTCTGTGGTCATGTATGGATGTGAGAGTTGGACTGTGAAGAAGGCTGAGTGCCTAAGAATTGATGCTTTTGAACTGTGGTGTTGGAGAAGACTCTTGAGAGTCCCTTGGACTGCAAGGAGATCCAACCAGTCCATTCTGAAGGAAATTAGCCCTGGGATTTCTTTGGAAGGAATGATGCTAAAGCTGAAACTCCAGTCCTTTGGCCACCTCATGAGAAGAGTTGACTGATTGGAAAAGACTTTGATGCTGGGAGGGATTGGGGGCAGGAGGAGAAGGGGATGACTGAGGATGAGATGACTGGATGGCATCACTGACTCGATGAACGTGAGTCTGAGTGAACTCCAGGAGTTGGTGATGGACAGGGAGGCCTGGCGTGCTGCGATTCATGGGGTCAGAAAGAGTCAGACACGACTGAGTGACTGAACTGCTCAGTTTATATATATATATATGTAATTATATGTATGCGTGTATATACACACATATATTTTAAGATCCTTTTATCATAGGTTATTGAAAGATATTACAAATAATTCCCTGTTCTACAAATGATCCTTTTAACCTATTTTGTATATAGTAGTATGTATCTATTATTACCAGATTTCTAATTTATCCCTCCCTATCTCTTTTCCTTTGGGAACCATTATTTGTTTTCTGTGTCTGTGAGTCTATATCTGGGTTGTAAATAAGTTAATTTCTATCATTTTTAAGACTGTGTATATAAGTGAAATCGTGATGTTTGTCTTTCTCTGTTTGACTTACTTTACTTAGCCTGACAGTCTCTGGGTCCTTCCTTGTTGCTGCAAGTGGCATTGTTTGGTTCGTTTATATGGATGATAATCCATTGTGTGTGCATGTGTGTGTATACTCCACATCTTCTTCATCCATTCATCTGTCCATGGAAATATCTTGGCTGTTGTTAAGTAGTTCTGCTGTGAACACTCAGACGCATATATCTTTTTAAATAAGGGTTTTTATCTTTTATGGATATACACTGAGGATTGGAGTTGCTGGATCACATGGGAACTCTTATTCTGCTTTTTAAGGAACCTCCACATTTTTTTTCCATAATAGCTGCACCAGTTTGCATTCCCACCAACAGTGTTGGAAGGTACCCTTTCTCCACACCCTTTCCAACATTTATTATTTGCAGACTTTTTCATGATGGCCATTCTGACCAGTGTGAAGTCATACCTCATTGTAGTTTTGTTCTGCATTTCTCTAATAATTAGTGATGTTGAGTATCTTTTCATTTGCCTTTTGGCCATCTGTATTTTTCTTTGGAGAAATGTCTATTTAGATCTTTGGTCCATTTTTTGATTGGGTTGTTTGTGTCTTTGGTATTGAGCTGTATATGCTGTTGTATATACAGAAATTTCTTGCTAAAAACAAAGTATCAGAAAGAGAAATTAGGGAATCAACCTCATTGGCCATCATGTCAAAGGGGGAAAAAAATAAAACAACGCTAGGAGTAACTAGGAATAAACCTACTTAAGAAGGCAAAAGACCCTTATTCTATAAGATGCTGATGAAAGAAATTGAAGACAACACAAACAAATGGAAAGATATACCTGTTCTTAGATTGAAAGGATCAATATTGTTAAAAATGACAGAACTATACAGGCAATTTACAGATTCAGTGCAATCCCTATCAAATTGCCAATGGCATTTTTCACAGAACTAGAACAAAAGAAAATTAAAAAAAATTGTATATGGAAACAGAGAAAGACCTCAAATAGCCAAAACCATCTTGAGAAAGAACACAGGTGGAGGATTCACAGTCTCTGACTTTCAACTATACTACAGAGACACAATAATGAAAAGTATGCTCCTGTCACAGGAACCAGGCACACAGATTAATGGAACAGGTTAAAAAACCCAGATATAAACCCATGCACTTAATGGTCAGTTAATCTAAGACAAAAGAGGTAAGAATATGTAATGGATAAAAGACAGCCTCTTCAATAAATAGTGCTAGAAAATCTAGGCAACTATATGTAAAAGAATGAAATTAGAACTTTCTCTAATAACATAGAGAAAAATAAAATCAAATTATAAAGACCTAAAGATTTGTAAGACGAGATCCTAGAGGAAAACATAGAATACTCTTTGACATAAATCACAGCAATATGTTCTTGGATCTGTTCCCAAAGTCATGGAAACAAAAGCAAAAATAAAGGGGACCTAGTTAAAAGAAGTTGAAGCACCAAGTAAACCATAAATAAAACTGAAAAGACAGCCTCTGGAAAGGAAGAGAATATTTGCAAATGTTGCAACAAACAAGATATTAATTTCCAAAATATACTGCTGCTGCTAAGTTGCTTCAGTTGTGTCTGACTGTGCAACCCCAGAGATGGTAGCCCACCAGGCTCTGCCGGCCCTGGGATTCTCTAGGCAAGAATGCTAGAGTGGGTTGCCATTTCCTTCTCCAACAAAATATACTAACGAGATTCAAATTTAAAGAGATTCTCAACTTCAGAGCCTGGGCAGCAAATTACTCTGCTTGTGCCTTCAACTGGCTGTTGATGTGGTCCATGTACAATTGATTTGTATCATGATTCATGTGCCTCCGTGTGCATACACACACACACACAGAGGAACAAAAATTTCACAAATAACATTACTCTTGTTCTGTGCTCTGATATTTTGTGTGATACCAATTCTATTCTAGTTCATATAAATGACAAAATGATGGTCACGAGGCACAAAATTGACTTCCTGATCCATTCTTTGCACCTGCATTTTGACACTGTCCCTCACTGTCCCCCTGCTGGGGGCTTCTGGTCCATGTTAGCAACAGAGCAGGAGCTTCCTTGTTATTCCAGATTTTCAGAGCAGCCCTGCAAGACTAACCCAGGTTTGTAATAAGTCTTGGGAAGATCAATAATCTACCCTGAGTCTAATAACTAATGAGCAGTAAAATAGAACTAAGAATTGTCTGACTCCAAGCTTATTATTTTCAATAAATGTTAGTTGAACTAAATTATGTTCTCATCTGATATTTTCCTGATTTTTTTAACATAACATTTTACGTTAAAAAAGTCCTCAGAAGGATTCCCCAAACCATAACAAAAGTGAATAAGTATGGAGCAAAGCCAGAAGATACTACTCCTATTGTCCTGTCCCTTATTTAGAGAGTATCAGTTTTGAAATGGGTTTGTTTATGTGTCTTGGGCTAATAAGTGTCAGGAAAACATGCTCAAACTCTTACCCCTCCCCAAGCTAGAGCCCTTTGTCTTTACAATGTCTTACTGACTCAGGTGAAGAAAGTCTGTTGGTTTGATTACATGAAATTAAGTTGTCTAAGTGCAGAAAACTTAAATCTCTCTTTCCCCCAAATGAGTAGGAAGCAGTGATGCTTGGGTCTCAACACCCTAATTTAGGGAAGCTGAGAGCAGACTCTGCAGAAGGGGAGCCCAGTGCTGTTTCTTTGAGTTGCCCCACTCAGGTGAGCCACTCAGATAATGAACTTGCATCATCTTCCCTGGCTCCCTGCTCCCTGTGATCCTTGGAGCAGCAGCGAGCTTCTGGGGTCCTCTCTGTAACTCTCTCCCAGGCTCATTCTACCATCCTGCTGACCCCACATGAGTAGATCAGAATTGGGGGAGATGGGATAGCAGCAAGGCCTTGTGTAGGAACCAGAGACAGGGGAGTAGGGACATAGACCATCAGTCCTGGGGGCTCTTTTGAAGATGAATACTGTGTTTTAAAGAAGGTATTCCTCAATTTGTGTTCAAAATTCAGGAATGAGCAAAAATGTAAGCTCTTCCTAAGTTATTTCCTTGAACAGAACAGGTAGGTTGTATGTTCATCCTTTGAGCTGAGGATCTGAAGTAGGTTGATGTACAAAGTAGGTTGATGAACAAAGGATGTATGTTCATCCTTTGTGCTGAGTATCTGAAGTAGTTAAGTATGTTTCTCAGAAAGAACACTGAGATTATGTTCGGGAGCAGCTGCATATCTGAAAGGATCTGGAAAATGAAGTGAAGATGGAGAAAAGAGGAGTACTGGGGAGCAGTCGCCCCTTGCTTGGCCATGTCATCTGTTCTAACCTCATGGAAACAACTGAAGGATGAAAAATTGCCTGCACATAGGAATCTTAGTGTTGATAATTACAAAGAGTAAAAAAGTTTTGTGTAAATCTGAAGTAGAATGATGGTTCTCCTAACAAGGAACTCTTACCATTGCACAGATGGTTGTTTGGTCTTGGTCCTAAATTCAAGAGTTTTAAGGGAGACCTTAAATTTGGATCTTGGGAGTTTTCAGTTCAGTAATCATTTTGAAATGTATGAGTAGTGATTTTTTACCCCTTTGGAGGCATATTAGCAACTTAATTAACTTTGTGCAGTAAAGCTCCTATATAATGTCCTTTTAATTTTTGATTTTGCTTAGGGATACACATTTTTTGGTGGCACACCCTGAGTCTTCTGAATTCATTTGTCTCTCACCAGACTTAAAACAGAAACAATATTGAAAGAAGGTACAGGAGGCCATCTGAGTGTCATTCTTCTTCATAACTAGGGAAAAGAAATGTCTGTCTTCTTCATCTTCTCAGGCTTTTGTGAAGTGAGGAGGAAAGTCCAGCCCCAAGGCCAGGCAGGATTTTGAGGCTGGTGATTCCGAGCAGTTCTGGGCACTTGTGGAAGCGTCAGGTCTGCTCTTGTTCCCACGCGTGTGCCTTCCCTGTTCTGCCCCCTTCACTGAAAGGAACCTGTTGGGCTTTTCTCTGCTGCCCGTATTCTTGTGGTCTGACTTACTAGAGCTTTCCAGAGGAAAATGTAAAGAGTCTACAGGAGCTTTTGTACAAGATTCTCTCTTGAAACTTGGAAAAAAGGAAAGGAATGTGAAGTTGCTCAATCGTATCGGACTCTTTGTGAACTGGTGGACTCTAGCCTACCAGGCTCCTCCGTCCATGGGCTTCTCCAGGCAAGAATCCTGGAGTGGGTTGCCATTTCCTTCTCCAGGGGATCTTCCCCACCCAGGGATCGATACTGGTCTCCTGCATTGCAGGCAGACACTTTACCTTCTAAGCCACCAGGGAAGTCCTGAAACTTGGAAGGACACATACATTTCTAAGGTAATTTACTTGTAGCTCCTCCAAAAGTTGAACAAGAAAAGTTATTTGAGTAATTTTATTATGACCCAGTCATAATGGATTTCAGGTCCTCTTGGCCTTGCAGTTAGTAGTAAGGAGGCTCCATGAGGCAGTTCATCCTGATGCATAGGTGAGACAATATGGGGATCAGGTTGATGTAGAATCCAAGGAGATCTCTCCTTGGACAGAGATGCTGCAGACCCCAGAAGCTGACTTCTCTTTGCACATGTGAGGATGTTCCTTTCACACAAATGGAGAGATTCCATATCCTATAAGACTGACCAGTGGAGAAAAGAGCCTAGTTTAGTCCTCAGTGCCAGTGTATAAATATTTAATGGTTTTGCTTTGAGGCACAAACCTCAACTAATCATGCTATTGATATTTCCCCGTCACACTAAGATTGACAATTAATTTATGTAGATTTTGATGTAAAGTTTCTCCAGTGATTATATCCTCAGTTTGCAGTGTGTGCTTAAGCCGATGGTCCCAGGAAGCCTTTTTTTGTTTGTTTTTTAAGGAATCAAATCCTCCTTTCTCTTCTTCAGATTTTGTCTTAAGATAAAAAACTTCTTCAACACTTTTTTCTTCTCTTAATGTTCAATAGTCTGGAGGATATTTTGTAGCACACTTTGTACATGGAAAGTTATTTTATAGATAATGTTTTCTAAATATACATTTGCAATTTTATTATAATTACATTAAATTTTGATATTTATATTTTAATTCTGTTCTGTAAGCATTGGGATATAATGTAAAGAGGTTAAGGTAATAACATTCATTGTTTTGGGATATTTAGGAACCTGTTTTATTTACTGGAAGAATGAGGAACAATCTGGATCCTTTTAATGAACATACAGATGAGGAACTGTGGAATGCCTTAGAAGAGGTAATTTATTAATATTAAATATCAGTATCCATGCGTGTACATTTAGAGCACTGCAAGTAATTAAGAGGAGCTTAACAGTTTAACTGACTTTGTTTACCTCCTAGAAGAACATTGATGACATGTGTACACTTACAATGTTTATTAATTGGTGATGATGAAAACCAGCAATATAATGCCATGTTTCCATTTTAGCTTTTCTCCTTAAAACCTTGAATGACTAGACACATTATCTTGTCCTTTGCAGAGCACTAAATTAGACATTGAAGCTGTGGGATCAAATTCTACTAGTGATCTAGTGATGTAATTACCCTCCAGTGTTCATTTTATTCCTCTGGTCTTAGGGAACATCTACTAAGTGGAGAAAATAGTAGTTTTTCATTATTAACTGAAAGATGTGAATGAGATCAGGCCAATAAAATGAGAAAGTTTCATAGTAAAGTGTCTACAAAAGTATATTTTATAGCTGGAATATGAGAAGAAGACAGAAAAAAGAGATTCACACAGTCATGTCTGACTCTTTGTGATCCCACAGATGGTAGCTTGCCAGGCTCCTCTGTCCATGGACTTCTCCAGGCAAGAATACTGGAGTGGGTTGCCATTCCATCCTCCAGGGGATCTCCCCAACCCAGAGATCAACCCTGAGTCTCCCACATTGCAGGCAGATTGTTGTCTGAGCCACCAGGGAAGCCCTGGAATGTGAGAATGATTATTTATTGGTGATTATATCATTTTAGTGCTGCAGCATGAGTGCAGGTAGCAGAACCCTGGAGCATGTGCTGAGCTTTTGTATGCAGAGAGGTTCATTTCCGGAGAATTTTCTGTCCCTTGTGCCGTGTTTCCCCTTGCCCCACTTTGAATTTCCTTACCCTTGCATGAAACATTTTTGACTATTATCTTGCTGTTTGTTTGAATATTTAATGCAAATTATTTTGTATATTTGCCCTCATTTTACAAATTGATTCTACTGAGGGCAGAAATT
The DNA here is from genome assembly GCA_006408675.1 of Madoqua kirkii. Classification (NCBI taxonomy): domain Eukaryota; kingdom Metazoa; phylum Chordata; class Mammalia; order Artiodactyla; family Bovidae; genus Madoqua; species Madoqua kirkii. Next base: position 5,993 of record SJYC01044076.1, on the reverse strand, counting down.
CTAGACTTCTAAACCACAGATAGTCTTTGAATTTTTCATAGGACCTAGCTCAGTCTTTTGCTTCTGAAAAGTAAGCATGCACATTCCTATATACTAACAATGAAAGATCAGAAAGAGAAATTAGGAAATGATCCCATTACCACTGCAACAAAAAGAATAAAATATATAAGAATAAACCTACTTAAGGAGGCAAAAGATCAGTACTCAGAAAACTGTAATTTACTGACAAAGGAAGCCAAAGTTGAAACAAACAGATTAAAAGATATATTCTTGGATTGGAAGAATCAATATTGTGAAAATGACTATACTATCCAAAGAATTACAGATTCAATACAATCCCTGTCAAATTACCAATGGCATTTTTTCATAGAATTAAGGCAAAAAATTTTATAATATGTATGGAAACACGAAAGATCCTGAATAGCCAAAGCAATCTTAAGAAAGAAAATATGAAGCTGAGGATTAGGTTCCCTGATTTCAGACTACGTTATTAAGTTGGCCAAAAAGTTCATTAAATAAGATATTATAGAAACACCAAAATGAACTTTTTTTGACAAGTTTAGTGCAGAGCTACAGTAGTCAAGATGGTATGGTACCGACACACACACACACACACACACACACACACACACACACATACACACACACACACACACACACCAGAAATATAGATCTAGGGAACAGTACAGAAAGCCCAGAGATAAACTCACATACCTATGGTCACCTAATCACCTAATCTATGACAAAGAGGGAAGAATATAGAATGGAGAAAAGACATCTCTTCCATAAGTGGTGCTGGAAAAATTGGATGGCTACATGTAAAAGAATGAAATTAGAACATTCCCTAATACCATATTGGAGAAGGAAATGGCAACCCACTCCAGTATTCTTGCCTAGAGAATCCTGTGGACAGAGGAAGCTGGTGGGCTGCTGTCTATGGGGTCACACAGAGTCGGACACGACTGAAGTGACCTAGCAGCAGCTAATACCGTATACAAAAATAAACTCAAATGGATTAAAGACCTAAATGTAAGACCAGGCCCAATAAAACTCTTAGAGAAAACAAAGGAAAAACACCCTTTGACATTAATAACTACCAAATTTTTGATTGCTCTCTTCATTTCAGAGAAGTGTGGCATAATTCCTTAAATTTTTTTTCATTACACACATCTGAGTAATTGTTCGCATTGTTTTGAATTGATGTATTTTTCATTTAGTGTTACCCTTACAGGCAAGCTCTGAAATCTGTAATATGTAGATGAGCCTTGACTGTGAGCAGGCTGATTTGGATGGAGGTCATACATTTCCGGCCAGAAATTCTGGTTTCTGAAGGATGTCAGTACTGAGTCTTTACACACCCACCTGGCTTTCTAGCAACATAAGGATTTTGTTTTCCTAAATCAGGCCAACTGCTTTACTTTTTCCTGCCCCCAAAGAAGTGTACCTCTGATTTCATTTAAGTCTTTGAGTCTATAGTGAAATTCTAGAAGAGAAGAGGGGAGAGCAGTTAACTATCAAATGTAATAAAAGATAGGATGATCCACTGATCTTGCTGAAGAATGCTGAAGAAGCTGCAGTTGAAAGTGAAACAGGAGAGTGAAAAAGTGGGCTTAAAATTCAACATTCAAAAAATGAAGATCATGGCATCTGGTCTCATCACTTCATAGCAAATAGATGGGGAAACAATAGAAACACCGAAAGACTTTATTTTGAGGGGCTCCAAAATCACTGCGCTTGGTGACCGCAGCCATGAAATTAAAAGACGCTAGCTCCTTGGAAGAAAAGCTGTGACCAACCTCGACAGCATATTACTTTAAATGTTATATTACTTTGCCAACAAAGTTCCATCTTGTCAAAGCTATGATTTTTCTAGTAGTCATGTGTGAGTTGGACTATAAAGAAAGCCGAGCACCGAAGAATTGATGCTTTTGAACTGTGGTGTTGGAGAAGACTCTTGGAAGTCCTTTGAAATGCAAGGAAATCCAACCAGTCCATCCTAAAGGAAATCAGTCCTGAATATTCATTGGTAGGACTGATGCTGGAGCTGAAACTCCAATACTTTGGCCACCTGATGCAAAGAACTGACTCATTGGAAAAGACTCTGATGCTGGGAAAGATTGAAGGCAGGAAAAGAAGGAGGGTGACAGAGGATGAGATAGTTGAGTGGCATCATTGACTTGACGGACATGAATTTGAGTAAACTCTGAGAGTTGGTGATGGACAGGGAAGCCTGGCGTTGTGTAGTCCATGGGGTCGCAAAGAGTAGGACATGACTGAATGACTGAATTGAATTGAACTAACTGATCTTGAATTCACAGGACAGATTTAATGGTGAAATTATGACATCTTAAGAAAAACACTGGAAGTACTGGTAAATTATTTTTCTATTTGTTTCCCAGCTGATATATTTTTTCACAGATTCTCAGGACGAAAAATTACTCTAGAATTTTTGAACACATTCCATGGACAGAGAGGCAACTTTTATCTAAATTCTAAAAATGATGAAGTGTTAGAAGGGGTAGATAATACTAAGATCTGTCTTTATTTAAACTACATTTGGAGCTTTCTATAAAAAGAAATAGACGTGAGTGTATTTCAAAAGTGAAGTTTGTGGTTTCTGTATGTTGCTTCTGGAATTTACCTTGTTAACTTTGCTAATATCACTTAGAGAAATCATCCTATCATTGTTTTTCTCTAGGAATTGCTTCTATATGACTGTTTTAAAGAATGCCTACCAAATCTTTCATTGAAAACATATGTGATAAAGAAAAATTCCTGAAGAAATAGGATAATGGGTGATTTATCACTCTAAGTGTGTGTGTGTGTGTGTGTGTGTGTGTGTGTGTGTATGTGCATGCTTGATCACGTCTGACTTTTTGTGACCCTCTGTGGAACTATAGCCTGCCAGACTCGTCTCTCCATGGAGTTTGCCAGACAAGAAATATTAGAATGGGTTGTTGTTTCCTCCTCCAGGGGATCTTTCCAAACCAGGAATTGAACCCTCATCTCTTGTATCTCCTCCGTTTGGTAGGAGGATTCATAACCACTGTACCACCTAGAGAGCCTGTCAGTCTGAGAGGTATCACTAAATCAGTGAGGTCAATTTTTATATGAACTCAAAACCATAATTATTAATATGTAAATGGTGCCAAACTGGACATGTGAACCCAAACTCACAGAGGTGGCCTGAGAGTGAGTAGGAGGGAACCACTATGTTTTCCTCTTTTAAAGTCCTCTAGTTCTGTTTTTCTCCTTCTTCCTTGAGAGAGAGATGGACATTCAGAAGGGAGGCAGTACAATGGATTCTGCCCATCTCATCTTGGTTATTTTTCAAAATATGCTGAAAATACTTTTTTTGTATACTGAAAACTAGCCACCTTACTATAAATTGACAAAAATTCATCAGTTAATTAGTGCTGATTGGGGTGCTAAGAAAAGATAATGCCACAAATAAAACATGAATGTACTTGAAGAGGAAGCACCTTATCACTCAAAGGTTAAAAGAGCACAGTGGATAAAGCTCTCAAGATGAATCACCAGTGTGTTGCTTCTGTTAAAAAAATGAAAACAAAGCAGCTAGGATTCTGGGATATGAAGTTAAGCATATGGTCTGTCCTGTCAAAACTGGGAAGAAATCATGCAATGTTCCATGTTGATAGTGTCTCTGGACAGAAATGTGTCTCATCACACAGGAAACCGAGATACAGAAACCTGGGCATCAGCAGCCTCTGCATCAGGAACCACGTGGTTCAGTCCCTGCGGTGGATAGGTCACATGTCCACTTCCGGGCCTTGTGTTCTGTGAACGGGCTCTCCCTTTACTTCCTTTACTGCTATCCTGCTCTAGTAAAAGCTCTTCCCCATCTGTTGATTGCATTTCCCTTTCTCCTTCAGTCCACAGCAGCCTTTCTTTTTGAAAAGTAAGAAGGTTCCACAAAATATAGAAACTGTCTGACATCTGTGTTGATCTCCTGAGAAGGGTGTTGGTGCCTGGTTGGTAGATTCAGTACACGTAGTAGGTTGCATTGAAATGTTTATAGTGATAGAAATAGAGTGCCTTCAATTTTAGTGTATTATTTTTCAATTTTGCTATATTCTGTTATTTTCCCAAACTCAAAAACAGTCTGAAGGATTCTCCGCTGAGATGTCTAGTTTTGAATAGTATTATTTACTCCATTTTCCTTAGATCATAACTTTTTCAGTGCTTTCCACTGTTTAAAGTATGAGGTTGTGATATCTTGGACCCAGTAAATTGTTATAATAATAATATATTCCTTTTACACTTAAACTTAATAACAAGATAGTGTTATGTATAAATTATTTATGTATGTGGATTTCTTTCCTAATTTATTGGAGCAGATGTGTTACATGATGAGATTCACTCATGCCTTCATTCATACAGGCAACAAATATCTCCTGAGAGCTTGTTAGACAGGCAGTGTTGCAGATTGTAGGGCTATCACAGTCATCAAAAGACAAAGCCTCTACCCTTTTGGAGCTTAAAGTCTCTTGGAGAAGATGGAAAATAAGCCAGTGCATATGTAACAAGGTCTCAGAGCTGATACATGCAAAGGAGGAAAATGGAGCAGAACATGAAGAGAGGCTAGCTGACAGCATTGTTAATATTGGGCAATATCTATTGATCTGTCATAAATTCTACATGTACTGATTCATTTTATACTCTATCAATCTTAGGAGGTACCCATCTTTATAATTATGATAATATAGTCTTAGAGCTTAGGAAGCTAAGGTAGAGTAAGTTTAGAAACTTGCCCAGTTGGCAGAGCCAGGCAGAACTTATGCCCAGGCTGTCTGGCTTCACGTCTCCACTTTTTTTTTCCTTTGGCTGTGCTGGTTCTCCATTGCTGCTCTGGCTTTCTCTAGTTGTGGTAAACAGGGGCTAATCATTGCAGTACACAGCTTCTCACTGACATGGCTTCTCCTGTTGTGGCACCTGGGCTCTGGCGCACACAGGCTTCAGTACTGTGCCCTGCAGGCTCAGGAGTTGCAGCCTGTGGGCTCTAGAGTGTGGGCTCAGTAGTTGTGGCACATGGGTTTACTTGCTCCTTGCCACGTGGGATCTTCCTGGATCAGGGATGAAACCCATGTCCTGTGCATTGGCAGGTGGATTCTTAACCACTGGACCACCAGGGAGTCCCAAGCCTCCAATCTGTTGTTTTAAAATTTTCAAATCATAGGAACATGAAAGGAATACTATGATGAACACATACACACCTTCACCTGATTCATCAGCTGTTAGTGTCTTCCCATGTTTTCTCCATCAATATAATCTACATCTTGCCGAATTGTTTGTAAGTTGTAGACATGTTTATTAAAAGTTGGATTTCACCTTTAAATACAAAAATGTATACCTTGTAAGAACAAGGACGTTCCCTTATATGTCCTAACACAGTCATGTCAATCAATACATTTAACAGTAATATTATACTATTATCTAGTATGTTTTCAGATTCTCTAATTGTAGTCCCTAGTTTTTATTGTCTCTGCTTCTATTGTCCTTTTTTCCCATCTTAATACTTAATTAAAGTTTGATTTTATCATTATACTACAGAGGGCCTTCCTATTCATATATTCTCATAACCATCCCTGATTTATAAGCGAAGACAGAATCTCAGAAATTAACATTTTCTGAAAAACATTTCCCCTCACAACCCTTTTCCTTGTGACACCGATATGGACAAACTCGAAAGTATAAAATCAAATTAGTGATGAGATGTCATCCAAGTCAGAGTCAAGTATGTCAGGATGTCAGTCTTAAGCAAGTCCAACCACTTGCACCACAATCCAGATCTTACTCTTTAGATTTTATGTACTTTCAATGCTAACACTGCCTACAAATACCATATTTAATCCTAACTCAGAATTCCCTTTTCACAGAATCAGTCTCCCATCTGGAACACAATTCAGGTTCACATTCATAGATGTGCTCCAGCATTTAGGATACCTGAAAAATGAAAAATTAAAAACACTGCT
>SJYC01044074.1:0-11240 GCA_006408675.1 Madoqua kirkii | reverse complement strand
ATCAGGAACATGACAAAGGGATCCACTTTCATCACTGTTATTCAACATAGTTCTGAAAGTCCTACCTATGGCAATGAGAGAAGTAAAAGAAATAAGAGGAATCCAGATCAGAAAAGAAGTAAAGTTCTCACTGTCTTCAGATGATGATACTATACACAAAAAACCCTAAAGATAGCATCAGAAAATTACTGCTAATCAGTGAATTTAGCAAAGTTACAAGATACAAAATCAATACACAGAAATCACTTGCACTTGCATTTCTGTATGCAAACAATGAAAAATCAGAAAGAGAAATTAAGGAATCAACTCCATACACTATTGCAACAAAAAGAATCAAATATCTAGGAATAAACTTACCTAAGGAGACAAACGACTTGTACACAGAAAACTGTAAGACACTAATGAAAGAAATAAAAGATGACATAACCAGATAGAGAGATATTCCATGTGCTTGGGTAGGAAGAATCAATATTGTGAAAATGACTTTACTACCAACCACAATCTACAGATTCAGTGCAATCCCTATCAAGTTACCAATGGCATTTTTAACAGAACTAGAACAGAAGAATTCACAATTCATATGGAAACACAAAAGCCTCTGAATAGCCAAAGCAGTCTTGAGAAAGAAGAATGGAGCTGGAGGAATCAACCTTCCTGACTTCAGATTATACTACAAAGCTACAGTCGTGAAGACTGTATGGTACTGGCAATGGACCAAGATAGGAAGCCCAGAAATAAACCCATGAACCTGTGGGTACCTTATTTTTGACATAGGAGGCAAGGATATACAATGGGGCAAAGACAGCCTCTTCAATAAGTGGTGCTGGGAAAACTGGACATCTACATGTAAAAGAATGAAATTAGAACACCTCCTAACTCCATACCCAAAGATAAACTCAAAATGGATTAAAGACCTAAATGTAAGATCAGAAACTATAAAACTCTTAGAGGAAAACATAGGCAGAGCACTTAATGGCATAAATCAAAGCAAGATCCTCTATGATCCACCTCCTAGAGTAAAGGAAATAAAAACAAAAGTAAACAAGTGGGACCTGATTAAACTTAAAAGCTTTTGAACAGCCAAGGAAACAGTAAGCAAGGTGAAAAGACAACCCTCAGAATGGGAGAAAAATAATAGCAAATGAAACAACTGACAAAGGATTAATTTCCAAAGTATACAAGCAGCTCATACAACTCAATTCCAGAAAAACCAAAACCCAGTCAAAGAGTGGGGAAAAGATCTAAACAGACATTTCTCCAAAACAACATACAGATGGTCAACAAACACATGAACAGATGTTCAGCATCACTCATTATTCAGTTCAGTCCAGTTAAGTCACTCAGTCGTGTCCAACTCTGCTACTCCATGAATCGCAGCACACCAGGCCTCCCTGTGCATCACCAACTCCCAGAGTTCACTGAAACTCATGTCCATTGAGTTGGTGATGCATTCAACCATCTCATCCTCTGTTTTCCCCTTCTCCTCCTGCTTTCAATCTTTCCCAGCATTAGGGTCTTTTCCAATGAGTCAGCTCTTTGCATCAGATGGTCAAAGTATTGGAGTTTCAACTTCAATATCAGTCCTTCCAGTGAATATTCACGACTGATTTCCTTTAGGATGGACCGGTTGGATCTCTTTGCAGTCCAAGGGGCTCTCAAGAGTCTTCTCCAACATCGCAGTTCAAATGCATCAATTCTTATTGTTCTTATCATCTCATTATTAGAGAAATGGAAATCAAAACTACAGTGAGATATCACCTCACACCAGTCAGAATGGCCTTCATCAAAAGCTCCACAAGCAATAAATTCTGGAGAGGGTGTTTGAGAGAGGGGAATGCTCTTGCACTGTTGGTGGAATTTGAACTGATATAGCCACTATGGAAGATGGTATGGAGATTCCTTAAAAAACTAGGAATAACACCACCACATGACCTAGCAACCCCACTCCTAGGTATATATCCTGAGCAAACCAAAACTGAAAGAGACACATATATCCCATTGTTCACTGCAACACTATTTGCAATAGCTAAGGCATGGAAACAACCTAGATGTCCACTGACAACTGAATCGATAAAGAAGTTGTGGTGTATATCTAGAATGGAGTATTACTCAGCCATAAAAAGGAATGCCTTTGAGTCAGTTCTAATGAGGTGGCTGAACCTAGAACCTATTATACAAAGTGAAGTGAGTCAGCAAGAGATAGATAATTATCATAGTCTAATGCATATATACGGAGTCTAGAAAAATGGTCCTGAAGAATTTATTTACAGGGCAACAGTGGAGAAACAGACATAGAGAATAGACTTATGGACATGGGGAGAGGGGAGGAGGGGATGAGATGTATAGAAAGAGTAACATGGAAACTTGCATTACCATACATAAAATAGATGACAGGCAACAGGAATTTATTGTATGGCTCAGGAAACTCAAACAGGGGCTCTGTATCAAACTAGAGGGGTGGGATGTGGAGGAAAATGGGAGGGAATTTCAAAAGGGAAGGGATATATGTATGCCTATGGCTGATTCATGTTGAGGTTTGACAGAAAACAGTAGAATTCTGTAAAGCAATTATCCTTTAGTAAAAAAAAAATTAAAAAAAAAAGCTCTTCACAAATGTTTTTATGTTCATAAGGAAATATATAGTGGTTCCCAAGCTAATCTAAGTAGTGTGAAAATCTATTATAGATAGTGTTACCAAAAAACAAACAAACAAACCAGCAGTGTGCCTACTAAAAATCTATATTTTAAAAGTTGGAAAATGTATTTCTTATTTCAGTAAAAATTTCTAGTTCCTAATTTCTTAAACAATAATTTTTAAGAATTCAATCATATACATTTACTATCTATATAAAAAAAGATAAAAAGTCCTTCTAAAATCTTTCATAAGTCATAATTTATGCATTTCAGTTAAGCTCCCAAATAACTAGCATTTCCTAAATCAGAATGACATTAAAACTGCCTGTCATTTCTAGCATGATTCACAATACCTCATACAAAATTGAATCATGAGCATGTAGTAGAACTATACATATTCCTTTCACAAATAATTTACAGGAAACAAATATGCTTCATTTTTTATGTTTTAAATGAGAAAAGATTTCTTAGTGACACTGTAATGACCTAAGCTCATAGATTCATGTGAATCAACTGCCAGTTTAAAATGTTATATTCATCTAGGAATACATCACTTATGTCAATTTGGCAAAGAGACTTACTGCTATCAATACTTTTAGGAAAAACATCTTTTCATTTTTCACTAGGAGTAAAACAGCATTACTCAACTTTTAAAACCCTTTTTATAAAGTACTATTTTGGCAACCCACTCCAGTATTCTTGCCTGGAGAATCCTATGGACGGAGAAGCCTAGTAGGTTACAGTCCACGGGGTCGCAAAGAGAAGGACACGACTGAGCACCTTCACTTCACCTATTTTATAAAGTAAAAGATCTATAATTTCCTTTAATGTTATTTAGCAAGGAAACACCATAAATTCAATGGACATGAATTTGAGCAAACTCTGAGAGATAGTGAAGGACAGGGAAGCCTGGTATGCTGAAGTCCATGAGGTTACAAAGAGTCTGACATGACTGATCAACTGAAAAACAGCAATAACAAAAACAAGAAAACAATTCAGTGAATGAGTAGGGACATAGGTCCTAGAACCAGACGTATTTGGTTTTAAATGTCAGAACTTGTTAGATATGTGAGTTTACGCTTCTACACTTGTTTCCTAATCTTTTAAGCAAAGATACTAAGAGTAGCTAACTGTGAAGTATTAATGTGACAAGCTTATGTTATAATAATTTTATGAGGCAAAATATATTGCCAAGAACATAAAATATATCTATTAATGATATTATCATTATTAATTTTCAAAGAAAATTAAATATATTGATCAAAGTCATTATACCCCAAATATGATTATTTTCAAATTGCACATTCTCCCATGAACTCTGACACTTCCCTGCTTCCCCTTCTTCCTTCACCATATTTCCCTCCTGCCATACCAAAAGTCTTTGGATTGTATTCTTAAGATATTGACACACATCCTGTAAATCAGTCTCTTATGAAGCTAATTTATGACCTCAGAGTCCTACACAATTTCTTTTTTTTTCACAGTTTTTTTTCCCCTTACATGGTATATATGGAGGAACCTTTGTCTTATCCTGAAACTTGCTGGCCTAATACCATTAAATTTTTCGCATAGCAACTCTTAAAATTGGACTATGCTTTTCAATACATAAATATGACACAACAAACCAGCTCTGGCTAGTATTTCGTGGCACATATTGCAATAACATATCACCCATGTTAGACAGAAAAAAAGTTATTCTTCCATTACTCCAAATCGGTTGTATCATTAAGACTGTTCAACTCCATATAACAGGCTATAATAGTTTAGTTTAATATGAGTTGCATAGCTTCCCCCATGTAACAGAAGTCTGGAGGTAGGTAGTCTTTAGATGTAGTTGCTTAGAGAACTCATTAAACAAGGATCTTTCTTTCTTCCTGCTCTGTACCTTTAGTATATGGCTATTATCTATTTGTTCACAAGATAGCTGCTCCACCTCCATATATCATGTGTCTAAGATGGTAGAATGAGAACAGAATAAAGAACAAAATATATGTTTCATTGGGAAAACAATAGTCTTTGCATAAGCTGTACCCAGTAGGCTTCCTTGTGCATCTGATAAATCTAGATTGCATGAAGGTGACCCTAGTTTAAAGAAAGCCTGAAGAGGAAAATTTATAAACTGGACACGTTGCTACCCCAAAAGTTTGAGGAATAAAGAAGAGTGGATTAGGTAGATAACAGCAGGGTCTGCTGTATGGGTCAAATTTTTTAGTTGACTTATAGAAAACGATATTGCAATATCATTAGTCACCAAAGTGCACTGGCAGCAGCCTAAAAGGCAAACATGATTTAGAATTATAAGACATATTACCAAAAAATATTAGATTAGTAAGAGGAAGTAAGATTCAATATTTTTTTTTAATGCTTTATTCCATTTCACAGTACTGTATTGGTTCTGCCATACACTGACATGAATCAGCCACAGGTGTAGACGATCTCCCCATGCTAAAGCCCCCTCCCACCTCCCTTCCCTGCCCATCCCCCCGGTTCATCCCATACACCGGCCCCAAGCATCCTGTATCCTGTATTGAACATAGACTGGTGCTTCATCTCCCATATGATTGTATACATGTTTCGTTGTCTTTCTCCCAGATCTTCCCACCCTCTCTCTCTCCCTCTGAAGCCAAAAGTCCGTTCTATACCTCTGTGTCTCTTATATTGTCTCACTTTCGGGGTCATCATTACTGTCTTCTAAATTCCATATATATGTGTCAGTATACTGTATTGGTGTTTTAGATTCAATATTTTTAAACAAGTCTCACAAAAGGTAGGAATAAACCCTGTGGTATTGGGTTAATGTCAGAAATAATATGAATTTCTATATCTATGTATCCATTCATTTACCATCTGTCTATGAATGGAAAGATACAGAAATAATTATATACATATGTTTATACATAGGTTAATATACGTACATACTTTCTTAATTATATTTGCTGAGAGGGTCTAGAAGGTATGACTTAACAATGAGCACACTGAGTGCCCCGATCTTGGTTTCTAAATGCCGTTTGCCATAAAAGGCATTGTAACTCCTTGGAAAGAGCTGACTCTAGCACTGGGGCAATAGAAATATTAGTAAATACTAGTGAACCTGGAGCATTATAATAGTGGAAAGTAAGGAAGTGCTTAAGAAAATAAAAGAATGGGGGCATGTCAAAAGGCCACAGAAACATATCTGAAAGAGATCTCAATGTCCAAAGCTGGAAAATGTGGGCAAGAAAATAAATAGTACTGGATAATAACCCAAAGTATAAAATACACATGAATCCATATTTATATAAAGAAATAATTGAATAAACAAATAAAAGAGAAGAGACAAATCTTCTTCAAAGAAAATTCCAAATAGCACATGCAAATACTCCCCCACCTTGAAGAGGTAGAGCTTAATTACTTTCACCTTCAGCGTGGGTTGGACATAGGGATCCCTCCCAAAGAATAGCAAAAAGAAAAAATTGAAAATCCAGCAATGTTATAATGGAAAAATTTGGCAAGCACTACCTTAACCTAGGGCTTCCAGGGTGGCTCCGTGGTACAGAATCTGCCTGCAAAGCAGGAGCCGCAGAAGATGCAGGTTTGATTGCTGGCTTGGGAAGATCCCCTGGAGGATGGCATAGCAACTCACTTTAGTAGTCTTTCCTGGAGAATTCCATTGATAAAGAAGCCTGGTGGGCTACAGTCCATAGGATTGAAAATAGTTGGATGTGACTGAAGAAACTTAGCACACAAGCACCTTAACCTAGAGATCAAGGTTATCTTATAAGTCATGTTGATATCAAGCATCTCTGACTTGATGTTATGAGAAGGACGCTGCCACATTTTCAGTGTTCTACACACATAAAAACCCTAGCTAGAATCATGAGAACAGCATCAGACAAAATCAAATTTAAAAACAATCTGCAAAGTACATATTTTTCAAAATGGTCATGGTCATGAAAAACAGGCAAAGGCTGAGAAGCTGTCATAGATGAGAGAAGACTAAGGAGGTATGACTATTACATGAAACGTGATATCCTGGATGAGAATTTGGGATAGAGAAAAACATTAGTGGATAAATGAAATAAGTTTTGGAGTTTAGTTATCAGTAATGTATCAATTGTTTTTTTTTTTTAATCCAATTGTGTCTGACTCTTTGTGACCGCATGAACTGCAGCAAACCAGACTTCACTGTCCTTCACTATCTCCCAGAGTTTGCCCAAATTCATGTCCATTGAGTAGGTGATGCTATATAACCACCTCAACATCTGCTATCCCTTCTCCTTTTGCCTTCAATCTTTCTCAACATCAGGGTCTTTTCCAATGAGTCTGCTCTTCACATGTGGTAGACAAAGTGTTAGAACTTCAGCTTCAGCATCAGTCCTGTCAATGAATATTCAGGGTTGATTTCCTTTAGGATTGACTGGTTTGATCTCCTCGAAGTCCAAGAAACCCTCAAGAATCTTCTCCAACACCACAGTCAGAAAGCATCAGTGTTTTGGGGTTCAGCTTTCTTTATGGTCCAACTCTCATATTCATACATGACCATCGGAAAACCCATAGCTTTGTCTGTATGGACCTTTGTTAGTAAACTGATGTCGCTGCTTTGTAATATGCTTTCTAGGTTTGTCATACCCTTTCTTCCAAGAAGCAAGCATCTTTTAATTTCATGGCTGCAGTCACCGTTCACAGTGATTTAGGAACCAAAGAAAATAGTCTGTCACTGTTTCCATTGCTTCCCCATCTATTTGCCATGAAGTGATGGGACTGGATACCATGATCTTAGTTTTTTTAATGTTGAGTTTTAAGCCAGCTTTTTCACTCTCTTCTTTCACCTTCACCAAGAGGCTCTTTAATTCCTCTTCACCTTGTGCCATAAGGGTCATGTCATCTACATATCTGAAGTTATTGATACTTCTCCCTGAAATCTTGATTTCAGGTAGGGATTCATCCAGCCCAGCATTTTGCGTGATGTACTCTGCATGTAAGTTAAATAAGTAGGGTGACAGTATACAGCCTTGTTGTACTCTTTTCCCAATTTTGAAACAGTTACTTTTTTTCATGTAAGGTTCTAGCTGTTGTTTCTTGACCTGCATACAAGTTTCTCAGGAGACAGGTAAGGTGTCTAGTATTTCCATCTTTCTGAGAATTTTCCACAGTTTGTTGTGATCTACACAGTCAAAGGTGTTAACGTAGTCAATGAAGCAGAAGTAAGTGTTTTTCTGAAATTACCTTGCTTTCTCTATGAACCAATGGATGTTGACAATTTGATCTCTGATTCTTCTGCCCTTTCTAAATTCAGCTTGTACATCTGGAATTTCTCAGTTCACATACTGCTGAAGCTCAGCTTGAAGGATATTGAGCATAACCTTACTAGCAGGCAAAATGAACTCAATTATCTCATAGTTTGAATATTCTTTGGCACTGCCCTTCTTTGGGATTGGAATAAAAATTGACTTTTTCAGTCCTGTGACCACTGCTTTCTAAATTTGCTGACATATTGAGTGTAACACTTCAGGAGCATCCTCTTTCAGGATTTTAAATAGCTTATCTAGAATTCCATTACCTCCACTAGCTTTGTAGTAAAGCTTCCTAGGGCCAACTTGACTTCACACTCCAGGATATCTGTCTCTAGGTGAGTGACCACACCATCGTGGTTATCTTGGACATTAAGATCTTTTTTTGTGTAGTTCTGTGTATTCTTGCCACCTCTTCTTAATCTCGTCTGCCTCTTAATCTCTAATCTCTGTTACATCCTTACCATTTCTGTGCTTTTTCATGCCCATCCTTCCATGAAATATTTCTTAATATCTCCAGTTTTCTTGAAGAGATCTCTAGTCTTTCCCAGTCTATTGTTTTCTTTAATTATTTTGTGTTCTTCACTGAAGAAACCCTTCTCATCACTCCTTGCTATTCTCTGGAACTTTGATTTCAGTTGATATCTTATCCTTTCTCCCTTGCTTTTCACTTCTTTCCTCAGCTATTAATAAAGCCAATGTACCAATATTAGTTTTTAAATTTTGACAAGTGTAACATGGTAATGTAAGATGTTAACATGAAGGGACACTGGGTATATAGAAATTCTCTGTCTTTGCAATTATTCTATAAATTTAAAATTATTCTAAAATAAGAAGTTTTCAAAGATCCTCACATAGTTACAATTGTAAATGGTAATAGCCTGCTAATGACACACTATAATTAACATCATGAACTTATAACTAAATGTCTTCAAATCATTTCAAGATGGATAACCACAGACTGCTTAAGTAACTCATAGTTATTGAATTAATACCAGACTGGTTCAGGTTTCAGATCCTAAGTAAACAGAAATCAAAGTGTAGAAAGATATTTAATTTGAAATTTTCACTAAAAAAAATATTTCCAAGGAGATTTCTGGATGACTCTAACGTTTCCAAGGTCAAGTGAATGATGCCAGCAGGGGCGATTCATCTTTCTCTTCTCCAAAGTTGATAGATTCATCATTAGGAACTTAGGTCTGTAAAAGAAACTTTTATCAAAGTCTATAAGTTATTTTACCCCATAAAATAAAATTGCCTTGAAAAATCCTATCCCCACAAGATTGCTTCTACTTAAAAGCATATATTTTAGAGCAGCAGCTCCAAGATTAGTGTAGGAAATCCATACATCAGAATATTAAATTTGCTTTGTCACTCTTTTCCAATGATCTTGAAAATTTTATTTAACATGTTCCTTGACCACCAAATGAGGTTAAAAAATAAAGAACAAGAGAAATAATTATGTAATCATCAAGAAGCAACTTAAAATAAAAGTGTTAAATAAAAATATCATTTTTATGATATGGGGAGGGTCGTGGGAGGGAGTTCATGATAAAGAAAGAAACTTTAATCTGTCATGGAAGGAAATCATACCACTTTGTGGTGATCAAAGAGATAATTATTTTCTTCAATTTTCTATTTGCTAACAGTAAAATTGGATGGCAGTAGCAAAAATGGTGTCATTTCTACTGAGATGAAAGAACAAAATATAGCAATGAATGAAATCAAGCTAATCTTTTTAAAAAGTTATAGAATGGACTTTTGGACTGTGGGAGAGGGAGAGGGTGGGATCATTTGGGAGAATGGCATTGAAACATGTATACTATCATGCAAAAATAAATAAATAAATTCATCTCTACCTTCTACAAAAAAAAAATTTGTTTATTTTTAATTGAAGGATAATTGCTTTACAATACGGTGTTGGTTTCTGCCATATATTAACATGTAGCAGCCATAGGTATACATATGTCTCCTCCCTCTTGACCCTCTCTCCAATCTTCTACCCACCCTAAAGTTAATCTTAAGCCCTCTCTTCCTACAAAAAATCCACTACAAAGTATATATTTTTTTACCATTAAAGAAACTTCTTCCAGAAATCCAATATGAATTTAAATATCCTAGGTTACAATTAGCATTAGAGCCACTAAACTTGAAAATTTAAAACTTTCAAGAAATGAATATTCTTTTGACTGTTAACTAAGAAATTGAGAGAAAAGAATCTCTCCAAAACATATCAGACTTTACAATACGGTGTTGGTTTCTGCCATATATTAACATGTAGCAGCCATAGGTATACATATGTCTCCTCCCTCTTGACCCTCTCTCCAATCTTCTACCCACCCTAAAGTTAATCTTAAGCCCTCTCTTCCTACAAAAAATCCACTACAAAGTATATATTTTTTTACCATTAAAGAAACTTCTTCCAGAAATCCAATATGAATTTAAATATCCTAGGTTACAATTAGCATTAGAGCCACTAAACTTGAAAATTTAAAACTTTCAAGAAATGAATATTCTTTTGACTGTTAACTAAGAAATTGAGAGAAAAGAATCTCTCCAAAACATATCAGCATGATTCTTTCAGTTTATAACTCTGAATTAACTTTTGAGAGATGTCTGAGTTCTCTGAAATCAAGCAATGCAAGCACAGATTTTAACATGCAGTAACTGGAATGCATGATTGAGTTGTGATTTTAGAGAATTTATTACGCATTTTGCCACCTCACAGAGGTCCACAAGGGGGCACTCTTTTGCTGAGATTTTCTTCACATTTTAAGGTAAAAACAGATTTTATGATAAGGAAATTTGTTATCAGTAAGTAGATATGCATGCATAGTTTCTCGTGGTCATTTCAATTGCATTATCCTAGTCAGTTTCCTCCATTTTTCTCCTGATGATTCTTTTTTTTCAATTGTGGTAAAATATAACTAAAATTTGCCATTTTAATAATTTTAAAGTGTACAGTTCAGTGACATTAAGTACATTTGCATTGTTGTGTAACCATCATCACCATACATATCTATATCTTCTTCATCTTTTCAAACTAAAGCTGTGTACGTATTAGACAAGCCTACTTACCCTTCTCTCATACTCCTGGTAACTGCCAGACTTTCTGTTTACATATTTGACCACTCCTGGGTAGGGAAGATCCTCTGGAGGAGGGCGTGGCAACCCACCCTAGTATTCTTGCCAGGAGAATCCAAGCACAGAGAAGCCTGGCAAGCTGCAGTCCACAGAGTCACACAGAGTCGGACATGACTGAAGTGACTTAGTACACGCACATGCACACACTAGGTATTCCATATACAGTTCAGTTTAGTCGCTCATTCGTGTCCG
>SJYC01044072.1:0-14797 GCA_006408675.1 Madoqua kirkii | reverse complement strand
TAGGAAAAGGCAGAGCAATGACAGCTTTTGTTTACAAGGTTCCAATGGTTTTGCTGAGAATAAAGAGAATCTCAGAGACTCAGCAAAAAATGGGACATAAGCTATTTTTCTTGAGGCATGTCCCTGCATACCTGTCCTTCCTTCATGCTGTAGGAAAAAAACTTTCAGATTATCTTTAAAGTCTGGCACAGATTCACATTTCTTTTGTTTGCAGGTTTGAGTAATAGGCCAGTCAAAGTGGGTAGGGAACTCTAGGGATAGCTTATAAAATATTGACTGCTATTTCATGATTTTTCCTTGTTCATAAGGTGACCCTGTTAGGCATTGATCTCAATATCACTCTTGGGGTTATGCCATTCTGCTTTCTGCACCTATTGTGGGGCTTCACCAGGTCTTACCAGCATGTGTAGAAGGTAGTTAAGATTTGCCAGTCTGGAGTCATAGGCCTTGAGGAAGATTACATTCTTTAGAAAACTTTTAGGAATCCTTTCTGGGTTTAGGAAATTCGTTAACTGTGGCCTTTAGCTTGGTCTTTATACCAAAAGTAAAAGATATTTGAAGGCGGTTACTCAAGAGATAGTCTTATTTTAAAACATAATTATTTAACACTTTCTATAGAGTAGAAAGAGATGGAAATACCAGACCACCAACCTGCCTCGTGAAACCTATATTCAGGTCAAGAAACAACAGTTAGAACTAGACATGGAACAATAAGTAAGTAAGTGAAGTCGCTCAATCGTGTCCAACTCTTTACGACACCATGGACTGTAGCCTACCAGGCTCCTCTGTCCATGGGATTTTCCAGGCAATAGTACTGGAATGGATTGCCATTTCCTTCTCCAGCGGATCTTCCAGACCCAAGGATCGAACCCGGGTCTCCCGCATTGTAGACAGACACTTTACCATCTGAGCCACAATGGACTGGTTCAAAACTGGGAAAGGAGTACATCAAGGCTCTATATTGTCACCCTTCTTATTTAACTTATATTCAGAGTACATCATGAGAAATACTGAGCTGGATGAAGAACAACCTCGATACTGAATCAAGATAGCTGGGAGAAATATCAATAACCTCACGTATGCAGATGACATCACCCTTATGGCAGAAAGTGAAGAGAAATTAAAAAGCCTCTTGATGAAGGTGAAAGAAGAGAGTGAAAAAGCTGGCTTAAAATTCAACATTCAGAAAGCTAAGATAAAGGCATTAAGTCCCATCACTTCATGTCAAAATAGATGGGGAAACAATGGAAACAGTGACAGACTATTTTCGTGGGCTCCAAAATCACTGCAGATGGTGTGACTCTAGTCATGAAATTAAAGGATGTTTGCTTCTTGGAAGAAAAGCTATGACAAACCTAGATAGCATATTAAAAAGCAGAGACATTACTTTGTCAACAAAGGTCTGTATAATCAAAGTTATGGTTTTTCCAGTAGTCATGTATGGATGTGAGAGTTGGACCATAAAGAAAGCTGAGCGCCTAAAAAATGATGCTTTTGAACTGTGGTATTAGAGGAGATGCTTGAGAGTCCCTTGGACTGAAAGGAGGTCAAACCAGTCAATTCTAAAGGAAATCAATACTGAATATTCATTGGAAGGACTGATGTTGAAGCTGAAACTCCAATACTTTGCTGTCAGATATAAGGAGGTGACTCATTAGAAAATCTCCATTGTGGGAAAGATTGGAGGCAGGAGGACATAGAGGATGAGATGGTTGGGTGGCATCACTGACTCAATGGACATGAATTTGAGCAAGTTGTGGGAAATAGTGAAGGACAGGAAAGCCTGGCATGCTGCAGCCCATGGGGTTGCAAAGAGTCGGACATGACTGAGTGACTAAACAACAACAACAGAATAGAAAGGCAATTCAGACAGAGGATTAATAGACTCAGATAACACACTGGAGCAGTAGGAGTCATGTTAATTTAATAGCCTTTTGCGGGTGTGTGTGTGGGTGGGGTACCTCCTGTGTCTTTAATTTTTTAATAGCCTTTTGCAATGAAAACTGCAATGAAGCTATTTTGGAACCTCAAAGTTTTGGGAGGCTTCTACAGCCAATTAAAATAAATATCCCTTTCTGTTTATTTGATTTGGGAACCACTGCTTTCCAGTGTACTCGTTAGTAAGATTTTGCTGTTATTATAGATATCTACAGTTTCCAGGATCATAGTTCTTAAAAATAAGCAGGTGTTCTAGAAGTGAAGGACTCAATTATTTGGGACTTGAGTATCCTATTTCTCTAGATAAGCCTTGGGTCTGTCAGAATTAAATTAATACCTAAGAGGAATGTGTCCCTGGATTGAGAGTTTTGCGGTGTGTTCCAGGGTACCAATTTATCCTAGCACCAGAGTCTTAGATTTAAGTGGCATATGCTCTGATTGCTTTGAAATGCCTGATTTGTACCCACTAATTTTGCAACTTTGGCTTCTGAGACTCCCATCAGCAGTGGATCTATTATTCATTTACATCATGTTCACATTAAAAGTAATAACAGTAACTGAGGAAGCAGGAATGTGGACATCAGCAATAACCAAAGAAACAGTACTGTGGCCTGGCCAAGGGGTAGATCCAGGTGGACTGATCTGCCAGGTCATGCTAACCTGCTAATCCTTGGACAGCAATTGTAGACTAACCAAATTCTAAGGACTGGTGTTCTGATAGAGTCTTCTGTCAGTCTAGACTGATCTGTTAATCTGGGACTGGAAAGTCAAAAATAGTGAGAGCCTAGATTAGAATCTGAGAGAAACTTATCCATGGCTGTTTGAAACAGTAAGAAAGACAGAACCCAAAGTATTCAGCAGGTACTAACACCTGCATTTCTTGGTGCCTCTGAAACTTTGGATTCCACTGTTACTACCAAAACTAAAAAAAACAAAATTCGACTGAATAGATTTTGAAGATTCAGTAATTCATTAATCAGGCAGCACCTAGTCTAGCAGACTGAAAGGAATCTGATGAGTTATGCAAGCCAAGAGATTTGGAGCAGGAATAAGGAAGTTTTACTAGGCAAGACTGGTTGTCCAAAGGTTACTCTTTTGATAGGCACTGGCATTTGGCAGATTACCTACCCAGTTCTGACCGGGTGATTCCTGATTGATTAACTTAAGATTCTGTTTTTGGGAGAAGCAATACTGTGACTATGTTCAGTCTCAGTTTGGTGACATGGGCTTTCCTATCTGACTCTGTTTTGAGCCTGCTGTCTTGTTTATAGCAGAACTTGGTTGGTATCTAGGTTACATAATTTTAGATAGTCCAGGAGAGTGGCCCTGACTCTTGATATACCCTATATCAAAGAGTGATGATGTAAAACTCCTAGAAGAGAATATAGGCAAAAACGCTCTCTGACATAAATCATACAAATGTTTTCTTAGTTCAATCTACTAAGGGAATATAAATAAAAGCAAAAATAAACAAATGGAACCTAATCAAACTTCTAAGTGTTTGGATAGCAAAGGAAACCATAAATGAAATAAAGAAACAACTTCTGCACTGACAGAAAATATTTGCAAATGATGTGACTGAATAATTTCTAATGGGATAAGTTTACAAAATATATAAACAGCTCAAACAACTTTAAAACAAAACAAAACAAAAAAACCAATCCAATTAAAAAAAATGGGCAGAAGACCAAAAAGATGTTTCTCCAAAGAAAACATACAGATGACCAACAGGCACATGAAAAAATGCTCAACCGTGTTAATTATTATTAGAGAAATGCAAATCAAAGCTACAATGAAGTGCCACCATACATGGATGTCAGAATGGCCATAATTTTTTTTAAAAATCTACAAAGAAAAAATGCTCAAGAGGATGTGGAGAAAAAGGAACACCCCAACACTGTTGGTGGGAATGTAAGTTGATGCAGCTATTATGGAAAACAGTATGAGGCTCCTCAAAAAACTAAAAATAAAGTTGCCATGTGATTCTGCAATCCCACTCCTGGGCATATATCCAGATAAAAATATAATTCAGAAAGACACATGTACCCCTGTATTCATTGTAGCACTATTTGCAATAGCCGAGACATGGAACCAACCTAAATGGTCATCAATAGATGAATGGATGAAGAAGATGTGGCATATATATATAATATTGAATGTGAACGTGAAGTCGCTCAGTCGTGTCCGACTCTTTGCAACCCCATGGACTGTAGCCTACCAGGCCCCTCTGTCCATGGGATTTTCCAGGCAATAGTACTGGAGTGGATTGCCATTTCCTTCTCCAAAGGATCTTCCCAACCCAGGGATAGAACCCGGGTATCTCACATTGTAGACAGACGCTTTACCATCTGAGCCACCAGGGAAGTCTATATAATATTACTTAATCATAAAAGGAATAAAATAATGACATTTGAAACAACATAGATGGGCCTAGAGATTATTATACTAAGTGAAGTAAGCCAAACAAAGAAAGCCAAATATCATATGATATTGCTTATATGTGGAATCTAAAAAGAATGATACAAATGAACATATTTATTAAACAGAAATAGACCCTGAGACATAGAAAACAAATTGATGGTTTACCAAAGGGAAAAAAGCTATGGGAATTATAAATTAGGACATTGAGATTTGTGACCCCATGGACTGTAGCCTACCAGGCTTCTCTGTCCATGGAATTCTCCAGGTCAAAATACTGCAGTGGGATCTTCCTAACCCAGGGATCTAACTCAGCTCTCCTACATTGCAGGTGAATTCTTCACCATCTGAGCCACCAGGGAAGCCCAAGAATACTGGAGTGGGTAGCCTATCCCTTTTCCAGCGAATCTTCCTGACCCAGGAGTCAAACTGGGTCTCCTGCATTGCAGGTTGATTCTTTACCAGCTGAGCTATCAGGGAAGTCCAGTCCCATACACACACTACTACAGATAAGATAGATGACCAAGAAGGACCTGCTGTATGGCACAGGAAACATACTTAGTATTTTGTAATAACCTGTAAGAATCTGAAAAATTATATATATATATATATTGACTTTTACATATATACACACACCTGAAACTAAGATAACTTGTAAATAAACTTTACTTCTATATATACATATGTTTAAAATAACATATATAACATATATATATACACACACCATGGAGAAGGTAGAGCATACAGATTGTGTTCTTTTCATCTTAGAATAAGTTACTTTATCTGTTCTCTACTTCAGGACTGCAAAGCAAGAATGAGTTGAACTGGCCTGAAAGGAATTCCTTTGTAAGCATCATTTACTAGTCAGGGTGCAGTAAGAGGACTCTGAATGGAGTTGACAGGTGGTTGGAGAGAGAAAAAAAAGCCTAGTTCTAGCTCTGTTATTGCCAGCAGTGTGTCACTGCACTCTCAAGATCTCAGTTTTCTGATTTTCAGTAAGGGGGTTGGATTAGAATGAGTTCTGAGTCCCTATATAGTCGTGATGTTTTGTCAAGTCTGTCCTCTCCTAAAAGTCAATGATTGGTGAGGGAATCTATATGTGCACTGTGTAAACCCATGATCATATTATGAGCTTTGATTTCACTTTATCTTTTCAGAAGAAACCATCGTAGGTATTTTCTCACATAGAAGCCACTTTACTTCTTGTTTTACTCTAATTATGTAGACTTCTCTCACTTATCCAGATTTGTTAAGTCATCTTTAAAGGTTCTTGACTCATAACTTCTCAATGTCTTTGAGACAAGATGCATATTAAAGTAACTAAGTAAGATAAGGTCCTTGTTTCACAATTTGCTTCCTTCCTAAAAGTAACTGGTGTTTTATGGATTCTTTTGACCAAAGAGCACTCTACACTGGTATTTTCAAGGCCTAATGAGACAGCATATTAAAAAGCAGAGCCATTACTTTGCCAACAAAGATTTCTCTAGTCAAAGCTATGGTTTTTCCAGAAGTCATGTATGGATGTGAAAGTTGGACTATAAAGAAAGATGAGTGCCAAAGAATTGATGCTTTTGAATTGTGGTATTTGAGAAGACTCTTGAGAGTTCCTCGGACTGCAAGGAGATCCAGCCAGTCAATCCTAAAGGTAATGAGTCCTGAATATTCATTGGAAGGACTGATACTGAAGGTGAAACTCCAATACTTTGGCCACCTGATGTGAAGAACTGACTCATTAAAAAAGACTCTGTTACAGGCTAAATTCTTGTGTTGGAATAATAACACCCTTCTCCCTATGTTATCTCTACAGTGAGACTCAGAGAAGTAAAGTAACTTGCTGGGGTTTGAACCTCAAGAACTGTGAATTTAATTACCATGTTCATATTTAAGAAGACAATCAGCTGAGTAAACTAGGTAAGTTGTTGGAAATCAGTAAAATTGAGATGTATCATGCAGCCAGAAGCACATGTCATGGATTCAGAGGGTCTTAATTCAAATCTCTCTTTTGCTACTTACAAGCTATGTAATATTAAGACTGTTAACTACACTGAAATTATTTTTCTCTCTTTTGCTCTCACCCACCAAGAAAACCCAATAATTTCTAAAATTCTCATTTTCATTAACAATAGTAACAACAAAAAATCCTGGTAATAATTTGGTAAACTTTTTCTTACACACTAATGAGTTGTGGGCCACATTTGAAACGTAGTGCATCATGCAGCTTTTGTGGTCAAATGTAGAAAATCTTCTCAATTAGCCATCTTAGCTCAGAGCTATGGGATTCTGTAGTCTTCAGTCAGTTCAGTTCAGTCGCTCAGTCGTGTCCAACTCTTTGCAACCCCATGAATCGCAGCATGCCAGGCCTCCCTGTCCATCACCAACTCCAAGAGTTCACTCAGACTCACGTCCATCAAGTCAGTGATGCCATCCAGCCATCTCATCTTCTGTCGTCCCCTTCTCCTCCTGCCCCCAATCCCTCCCACCATCAGAGTCTTTTCCAATGAGTCAGCTCTTCACATGAGGTGGCCAAAGTCCTGGAGTTTCAGCTTTAGCATCATTCCTTCCAAAGAAATCCCAAGGCTGATCTCCTTCAGAATGGACTGGTAGGATCTCCTTGCAGTCCAAGGAATTCTCAAGAGTCTTTTCCAACACCACAGTTCAAAAGCAACTGTAGTCTTCAGTTACCTAAAAAACAGCTCATAAGAAGGAAGTCACATTCCCTTAGTGAAAAGAAATGCATGCAATAATGAATATGATGCATTAATTTTATTTTTTGCTCTGCTGACCACTCCTCACCTGTTTTTTTCTCTAGTGTCCTGACAGAGTGGGCACAATGAATAAAAAGCAAAGTGACTGGGAAAATACCTGGAAAAAAACAAACAGTTTTCTCATGACACTGTCCCCACGTGGGTGAATGCTGCTGGGTCCCCTACCTCCCATCATGGTTTGAACTTACTTAACCTCCTAGGCTGTCCCAGTAGCTCAGTGGTAAAGTATTCACCTGCAATGCAGGAGACACAGGAGACTCTGGTTTGATCCCTGGAGCAGGGGGATTCCCTGGAGGAGGAAATGGCAACCCAATCCAGTATTCTTGGCTTCCCTTGTGGCTCAGTTGGTAAAGAATCCATGAGAAATGTGGGAGACCTGGGTTCAATCCTTGGATTGGGAAGATCCTCTGAAAAAGGAAACAGCCACTCACTCTAGTATTCTTGCCTGGAGAATTCCATGGACTGTATACTCTGTGGGATCACAAAGAGATGGACACAACTGAATGATTTTCACTTCCAGTATTCTTATTGGGAAAATCCCAAGGACAGAGGAGAGAGGAGGGGAGAGAGAGAGAGAAAGAGAGAGAGAGAGAGAGTAAGAGAGTACATATGGAGGAGAGAGCGAAAGAGCGCTTGCCCTATGCAAACTGGGCTTAACCAGGAGTGCTGTTCTACCTGAAGTCCTCACTCTGGTCCTCAGACCTTTCTTTGACCTTTCTTTGTTCTATTTTCGCAGTCTTTTCCCTTCCTTGTCTTTTAGCCACTGCCGTTTTTAACTCCTTTTCCCTATTCTAACTACCTAATAAATTTAAGTCTGAATTTGGCAATAAGGAGTTTATGATCTGAGCCACAGTCAGCTTCTGTCTTGTGTTTGCTAACTGTATAGTGATTCTCAATTTTTGGCTGCAAAGAATATAATCAATCTGATTTCAGTTTTGACCATCTGATAATGTCCATGTGTAGATTCTTTTCTTGTGTTGTTGGAAGAGGGTGTTTGCTATGACCAGTGCGTTCTCTTGGCAAAATTGTATTAGCCTTTGCACTGCTTCATTCTGTTCTCCAAGGCTAAATTTGCTTGTTACTCCAGGTATTTCCTGACTTCCTACTTTTGCATTCCAGTCCCCATAATGAAAAAGACATATTTTTTTGTGCATGATTTCTAGAAGGTCTTGTATGTCTTATAGGACCTTTCAACTTCAGCTTCTTTAGCATTACTGGTCAGGGCATGGACTTGTATTACTGTGATATTGATTACTGTAATATTTAATGGAGCAGTGGCTACACAACACTAGAGCAGTAACTGTGTGGCACTGGAGTGACTTTGAGATACCCCACCTCCAGGGGCAAAGGATAAGCCCCAGAAAGATGGTAGAAGGGGTGAAATCATGTTTAGCATCAAGCCCTATACCCACCAGAGATGCTCAGAGGGCTTAAAACGTACCTTGTACACACCAAGACTCAGAAACCCGACAGAGACTGAGGCAGAAATGTGTTTGAGTGTCTCTTGAGGAGGTATGGGTCAGCAGCGGACTGCTGCAGGGGTGAGGGCTCTGGGTGCCGCAGTCCTGGGTATGGCATAAGCCTTCTTGGAAGAAGTCGCCATTAACCCTACCATAGAGCTGCCAGAACTTACACAAGACTGGGGAAACAGACGCTTAGAGGGCACAAACAGAACCTTGTGTGCACCAGGGCCCAGGAGAAAGGAGCAGTGACCCCAGAAGAGACTGACTTAGACTTGTCCATGAGTGCCCAGGAATCTCAGGTGGAGGCATGGGGTCGATTGTGTTCTGCTGCAGGGTTGGGGGTACTGAGTATAGCAGTGCCGGCATGGGACCTTTTGAAGGAGATTGCCATTATCTTAATTACTTCCACCATACTTTGGCCTCAGGTCAAATAATAGAGAGGGAACACAGCCCTGCCTTCAATAGAAAATTGGACTAAAGATTTATTCAGCATGGCCCCACCCATCAGAACAAGACCCAGTTTCCCCCTTAGTCAGTCTCTCCCATCAGGAAGCTTCCATAAGCCTCTTATCATCCATCAGAGGGCAGACAGACTGAAAACCACAATCACAGAAAACTAACCAATCGAATCACATGGACCACAGCCTTATCTAACTCAATGAAACTATGACCCATGCTGTGTAGGGCCACCGAAGACAGATCGGTCATGGTGGAGAGTTCTGACAAAATGTGGTCCACTGGAGAAGGGCATGGCAAACGACTTCAGGATTCTTGCCTTAAGAACTCCATGAATGATATGAAATAGATCTCAGCTAGGAGCAAAGGTTGCATGTTCAGTCACTTCAGTTCAGTTCAATCGCTCAGTCGTGTCTGACTCCTTGTGACCCCATGAATCACAGCACGCCAGGCCCCCCTGTCCATCACCAACTCCTGGAGTTCTTAGACTCACGTTCATTGAGTCCATGATGCCATCCAGCCATCTCGTCCTCTGTCATCCCCTTCTCCTCCTGCCCCCAATCCCTCCCAGCATCACTCTTTTCCAATGAGTCAACTCTTTGCATGAGCTGGCCAAAGTACTGGAGTTTCAGCTTTAGCATCATTTTTTCCAAAGAACACCCAGGGCTGATCTCCTTCAGAATGGACTGGTTGGATCTCTTTGCAGTCCAAGGGACTCTCAAGAGTCTTCTCCAACACCAATGTTGAAAAGCAACAATTCTTCGGTGCTCAGTCGTCTTCAGAGTCCAACTGTCACATCCATACATGACCACAGGAAAAAC
Organism: Madoqua kirkii; assembly: GCA_006408675.1. Taxonomy (NCBI): domain Eukaryota; kingdom Metazoa; phylum Chordata; class Mammalia; order Artiodactyla; family Bovidae; genus Madoqua; species Madoqua kirkii. The sequence goes on along the minus strand of SJYC01044072.1, from coordinate 4,936 downwards.
CATAGCTTGGCTAGACGAACGTTTGTTGGCAAAGTAATATTTCTGCTTTTGAATATGCTATCTAGGTTGGTCATAACTTTCCTTCCAAGGAGTAAGTCTTTTAATTTCATGGCTGCAATCACCACCTGCAGTGATTTTGGAGCCAAAACAAATAAAGTCTGACACTCTTTCCACTGTTTCCCCATCTGTTTCCCATGAAGTGATGGGACCAGATGCCATATCTTTGTTTTCTGAATGCTGAGCTTTAAGCCAACTTTTTCACTCTCCACTTTCACTTTCATCAAGAGGCTTTTTAGTTCCTCTTCACTTTCTGCCATAAGGGTGGTGTCATCTGCATATCTGAGGTTATTGATATTTCTTTTGGCAATCTTGATTCCAGCTTGTGTTTTTTCCAGTTCAATGTTTCTCATGATGTACTCTGCATAGAAGTTAAATAAGCAGGGTGACAATATACAGCCTGACATACGCCTTTTTCTATTTGAAACCAGTCTGCTGTTCCACATCCAGTTCTCACTGTTGCTTCCTGACCTGCATACAGATTTCTCCAGAGGCAGGTCAGGTGGTCTGGTATTCCCATTTGTTTCAGAATTGTCCACAGTTTATTGTGATGCACACAGTCAAAGGCTTTGGCATAGTCAATAAAGCAGAAATAGATGTTTTTCTGGAACTCTCTTGCTTTTTCCATGATCCAGCAGATGTTGGCAATTTGATCTCTGGTTCCTCTGCCTTTCTAAAACCAGGAACTTCAGGAAGTTCAGGGTTCACGTATTGCTGAAGCCTGGCTTGGAGAATTTTGTGCATTACTTTACTAGCATGTGAGATGAGTGCAATTGTGTGGTAGTTTGAGCATTGCCTTCTTTGGCATTGCCTTTCTTTGGGATTGGAATGAAAACTGACCTTTTCCAGTTCTGTGGCCACTGCTGAGTTTTCCAAATTTGCTGACATACTGAGTGCAGCGCTTTCACAGCATCATCTTTCAGGAGATCAGTGGAGAAATAACTCCAGAAGGAATGAAGGGATGGAGCCAAAGCAAAAACAATACCCAGCTGTGGATGTGACTGTGATAGATGGAACGTCCGATGCTGTAAAGAGCAATATTGCATAGGAACCTGGAATGTCAGGTCCATGAATCAAGGCAAATTGGAAATAATGACCTTTGAAATGAAGCCTGCCAGGCTCCTCCATCTATGGGATTCTCCAGTGAAGAATACTGGGGCGAGTTGCCCTGCTCACCTCCAGGGGATCTTCCTGACCAAGGGATCGAACCTGAGTCTCCTGCATAGCAGACAAATTCTTCATCCCTGAGCCACCAGGGAAGCCTTAGAAGAAAAGGCTAGATCTTAGCTAAAGACGAGCTTCCCTGGTAGCTCAGTGGTAAAGAAATCAGCTTGCAATGCATGAGACCCCAGTTCAATTCCAGAGTCAAGAAGATCTGCTGGAGAAAGAAAAGGCTACCCATTCCAGTATTCTTGCCTGGAGAATTCCCATGGGCAGAGAGGAGCTTGGCGGGCTACAGACCATGGGGTAGCAAAGAGTCAGACAAGACTGAATGACAAAGCGTAGCACAGCACAAGCTACAGATATAATCAATAAAGAATCAGCAATCCCTCCTGTTAGCCAGTGTCTTAGTCTGTTCAAGACACTCTAGTAAAAGACCATTGTTCTAAGTGGCTTAAACAACAGAAATTTATTTCTTAGAGATCTGGAGGCTTAGAAGTTCAAAATTCCGTATCTAATGAAAGCCTATTTCCTGGTTCTCAGACAGCGTCTTCTTGCTTAACTTCACGGCAGAGAGAGCAAGGGAGGTATCTCTGGAGTTTCTTTTGTAAGGATACTAATCTCATTCATGCAGGCTCCACCCTTTCACCTTCCAAAGGCCAAACCTTCTAATTCAAAGGGGATTTGGGTTCAGTATATGAATTCAAACAGTCTATAGCAGCTGGGACAGGGACTATTTGGTCATTTTTGTGAATAGACAAAGTTCATGGTTTTGTGTATTTTCAAACATGATTGCATTGCGTCCTAGTTTTTGTCTTGATCTGTCACAGTGACAGAGCAGCCTTGCCTGATGTTAATGTTCTATACAATTTTAGGCTGCATAGACCAACAAGGCCTAGCTGTGAGAGGAGGTCAGCTCTTGGCATCACCAAGGCCTAACTGGGTATTACTTTTGGATTTGGCTGCTTTCCACTGTGGGATTCAAATTCTAAGTGGTTCTTGACATTCACTAATAACCTAAAGCTGACATATCGCAGTGTTTGAGAGAATGTAAATCTTAAAAATTCAATATATAATTGATAGATTGCAGTTAAAACAGAAAATTTTAATCTATTAGTTTAAAGTGTGCCCACTAAAAAAATTAATTTTAGTCTCTCAATGTAGGTTTTCTATTTTACTTTAAGAAAATTGCCCAGAAATTTTCATCTCTTTTACCCAGAATTTTTATACTCAGAAGAACTTTTAGAGAAAACATTCATCTAAAATTGAAATAGTTTGCTCTAAGAACAAAATCTAGAAAGACAAAACACGATGGATAATATAGTTCAAATATGGAAGTTATAATTCTCTTTTACTTTAATGCTGAGTTAATATGCATTGATATTATAATGGATAAGATGTTTAAGATCTTTTTTAATATATATATACATACATAAATTCTACCAGAGTTAAAAAAAACAACAACAACTACTTGATACAATGAGTTCAGGTTTATATGCATACTTTTCCAAAATAAATCTTTAATATGGGCTTCCCTGGTGGCTCAACTGGTAAAAAAATAAAACCTGACTGCCAATACAGGAGATGCAAGAGACATGGGATCAATCTCTGGGTCAGGAAGATAGCCTGGAGATGGAAATGGCAACATGCTCCAGTATTCTTGACTGGAAAATTCCATGAACATGAGAGCCTAGTGGGCTACAGTCCATAGGGTTACAAAGAGTCAGACACAACTGCTTGTGCACTAACACACACAAATCTTTAATATTTCTAAATTGCAAAGGCCATATATTTTGAACATTTTTCAGTTATATTTTGCTTTTTTTTTTTTTGCACTAATCATAGCAAGAACATTAAGCTAGGTGCTGATACCCAATTGCATGCTTCTTACTTTAAATCAAAGTGCCGAGAAGATCTCCTGGAGAAGGAAATGGCAACCCACTCCAGTACTCTTGCCTGGAGAATCCCATGGATGGAGGAGCCTGGTGGGCTACAGTCCATGGGGTCGCAAAAAGTCTGACACGACTGAGCGACTTCACTTTCATTTTCAGTTACAAGGGTATGGAGAGAACTATACAGATTTTACTTAAAAATATCTCTTTAACAACAAATTAGTAAATCTTAAACTGTTGTTGAATGGCAGTCAGTAATCAGAATGATAAATACAGTTTTTTCCCCTTAGATACTGATGAAATTGTAACAGCATATGTTAAATGTTCATATTTTATGTTTCTTAACTTTTATCCCAAAGATGTTGAAATAAGTTATAAACACCACAGAGATTTTACTTTTGGAAGAGTCTCCTGGCAATAGGATGTGGATACTCTGGAGAGAATACGTTATTTGTAATGACACTGGTACCAATCAATGAGTGGATGAAATCTGGTGGAGTTCAAGGCAGCAGATTCAAAGGGTTCCTCAGCTTTGCTAATGACCAATGTGTCTTTAAGTAAATTCTCTCTGCAGTTTTATTTTCTTACAGTAAATTTCAAGCACAATATATAATAGTTTTAACAGATATATTATAAGAAATCAAATATTAAAATAATTAGTATCATCTACTTTTTCTTGGGATTATACAATTTTTGAGTGGAGGAATGTCACCATTGTTGTAACAAGATGAATATCATTTATTGTGTATCAATACTGTGTCATGGATATATTCAATAACTCAGTACAGTCGCTCAGTCATGTCTGACTCTTTACAGCCTCATGAACTGCAGCATCCCAGGCCACCCTGTCCATTACCAACTCCTGGAGTTTACCCAAATTCATGTCCATTGAGTTCGTGATACCATCCAACCATCTCATCCTCTGTGGTCTCCTTCTCCTCCTGCCTTCAATCTTTCCCAGCATCAGGGTCTTTTCAAATGAGTCAGCTCTCTGCATCAGGTGGCCAAAGTACTGAAGTTTCAACTTCAACATCCATCCTTCCAATGAACACCCAGGACTGATCTCCTTAAGGATAAACTGGTTGGATTTCTTTGCAGTCCAAGGGACTCTCAACGGTCTCCTCCAACATCACAGTTCAAAAGCATCATTTCTTCGGTGCTCAGCTTTCTTTGTAGTCCAACTCTCACATCCATACATGACTACTGGAAAAACCATAACCTTGACTAGGCAGACCTTTGTTCACAAAGTAATGTCTCTGCTTTTTAATATGCTGTCTAGGTTGGTCATAACTTTTCTTTCAAGGAGTGTCTTTTAATTTCATGGCTGCAGTCACCATCTGCAGTGATTTTGGAGCCCCCCAATATAAAGTCAGCCACTGTTTCCACTCTTTCCCCATCTATTTGCCATGAAGTGAAAGGACTGGATGCCATGATCTTAGTTTTTCTGAATGTTGAGCTTTAAGCCAACTTTTTTACTCCCCTCTTTCACTTTCATCAAGAGGCTCTTTAGTTCTTCTTTAGTTCTTCTTCACTTTCTGCCATAAAGGTGGTGTCATCTGCATATCTGAAATTATTGATATTTCTCCTGGCAATCTTGATTCCAGCTTGTTTCTCTTCAGCTTGTTTCTTCCAGTCCAGTGTTTCTTATGATCTACTCTCATATAAGTTAAATAAGCAGGGTGACAGTAGACAGCCTTGACGTACTCCTTTCCTTATTTGGAATCAGTCTGTTGTTCCATGTCCAGTTCTAACTGTTGCTTCCTGACCTGCATACAGGTTTCTCAAGAGGCAGGTCAGGTGGTTTGATCTTCCCATCTCTTGGGAGC
>SJYC01044070.1:0-33131 GCA_006408675.1 Madoqua kirkii | reverse complement strand
CAAACTTTACGCAAGTTATCAGTTAATGGTAAAATATAGCAATAGTTTTGCATATAAGTATTTTTAAAATGGAAGAAAGCCCAAACACAGGGAATGCTTGCTTGCCAAGAACAGAAATAGTTACTTTATGTCTACCACAAGCTGAGCTTGCTCTATTAGTCACAGGTTTCACTTTCAGCCAAGGTCAAAGCACACATTTCCACATCACCTCTGGAAACTTTGTAGCAAAGCTTGATATAAATTCACCTTTATTTTATGACCAGGTAATTTGTCATTCCTCTTAGAAAAAAATAAAATGGTTTTTGGAAGTTGATTCCATGCTATGATAATTTTTAACCTTTCCTCGGATCTCACCAAGCACAGAGCCATTTGTAAAGAAGGAGACATCCTATAGCTTGCATAGCACAGCCATCATTGTTGGAGATGAAATGATCATCCTCCTTTGCTTCCATATTTCAAGAAGGAAGCATAGAAAGTAGAAAATATTTACAGTATAATAAAACAAAGGAAACAAGAAAGAAATGAGGGGAGAATGGAAAGAGTTACAAATAAAACCTAAAATAATATATCAAAAGATTGAAATTATCTGTGTGTTATGGACAGAAATGCGTGCCCTCAAAATTCATATTATTGACATTCTAACCCTTTGCATCTTTGACCAAAACTGTTTGGGGAGAAAGGGTTTTTTAAAAGGTAATTAAGCTAAAATTAGGTCCAAGGTGGACCCTAATACACAGAACATGTTTTTGTAAAAAGGAGATTATGACACAGACACGGGGGAAACACAAAAGAACATGTCTGCACACAGGGAGAAGACAGCCATCTACAAGGCCAGGAGAGAGACCTTTAGAGAAAGCAGCCCTGTCAACATCTTGATCTCAGACTTCCAGTATCCAGATCCATGAGAAAACCCAGTCTTGATATAATAACCACATTCAGTCTCAGATACATTGTTCTGACAGCCAGACCAAACTGAAACACTGGGCAAAGAATACTGTGCATTCAAACTATCAAACTATTGTGCTCATTTCACATGCTAGCAAAGTAATAGTCAAAATTCTTTAAGCTAGGCTTCAGCAGGATATGAACAAAGAATTTCCAGATTCAAACTAGTTTTAGAAAAGGCAGGCAAAAAAGAAACCAAATTGCCAACATATGCTTAAACATATAAAAAAACAAGGAAATTCCAGAAAAAAATCTACTTCTGCTTCATTGACTAAGCAAACGCATTTGATTGTATGGATCACAACAAACAGTGGAAAATTCTTAAAGAGGTGGAAACATCAGACCCCCTTACCTGCCTCCTGAGAAATCTGTGTGCAGGTCAAGAAGAAAGAGTTAGAACCATACATGGAAAAGTGTGCTAGTTTAAAATTGGGAAAGGACTATGTCAAGGCTGTATATTGAAACCCTGCTTATTTAACTTCTATGAAGAGTACATCATGAGAAATGGGACAGGATGAAGAACAAGTTGGAATCAAGATTGCCAGGAAAAATATTAATAAACTTCAGATATGCAGATGACACTACCCTAAAGGCAGAAAGCAAAGAAAATCTAAAGTCTCTTGATGAAGGTGAAAGAGAATAAAAGTTGGATTAAAGCTCACTATTCAAAAAAATGAAGATCATGGCACCCAGTCCCATCACTTCATAGCAAATAGATGTTAAAACAATGGAAACAGTGACACTTTATTTTCTTGGGTTCCAAAATCACTGCAGACAGTGACTGCAGCCAAGAAATTAAAAGATACTTACTCCTTGGAAGAAAAGCTATGATGAACCTAGACAGCATACTAAAAAGCAGAGACATCATTTTGCCAACAAAAGTCCATCCAAAAAGCTATTATTTTTCCAGTAGTTATATATGGACATGAGAGTTGGACCATAAAGAATGCTGAATGCTGAAGAATTGATGCTTTTGAACTGCAGTGTTGAAGAAGACTCTTGAGAGTCCCTTGGACTTCAAAGAGATCAAACCAGTCAATCCTAAAGGATATCAGCCCTAAATATTTGTTGGAAGGACTGAGGCTGAAGCTGAGGCTCCACTGTTTTGGCCACCTGATGTGAAGAGCCGACTCATTAGAAAAGATCCTGATGCTGGGAAAGATTGAGGGCAGGAGAAGAGGGTAACAAAGGATAAGATATTTGGATGGCTTCAACTACCTCAATGGAGGTAAATTTGAGCAAACACTGTAAAATAGTGAAGGACAAGGAAGCCTGTCATGCTGCAGTCCATGGGATATCAAAGAGTCTGACATGACTAAATGACTGAAAATCAAAAGGGGAAGCATACAAATGGTTCAAGGAGCAAGGAATCTCCTGGTGTTTCCCCACCCACTGGGCTCTGAGGAGCCTCCTGAGACCCATGGTCAAACCTTCCATACCCTAAAATCTCCTTTGCCCTGTGAAGCACCTTCTGGGGCCTCGTCTACCCTCTGAGTTTTCCTTCTGCCCCCTGGTTCCCTCTCTGCCTTCCAGGAACCTCTCCTCCCTCCATGTCCTCTCAACTTTTCTGGCCAAGCCCTCTGCCCTCTGGGATCCCTCTTCACTCTCTGGTTACTTCCTCCCTCAAGTCCTCCCACTTGAACCCTCTGGAGCCCCTCTCATATCTCTGGTTCCCTCTTCCTACCATGGCCTGGTCCATCTTCCCACCATGGCCCAGTCCGTCCTCTATGGATCCCTCTGCTCATGGGACCCCTCTTCTCCCTCCAAGGTACCCCTTCTCCCTCTAAGGCCTAGATGTCCTCCAAGCACCCTCTCCTCACATAGGCCATGCAAGTACGAGAAGGAAGAGAGAAGAAACACAACTGGGCCAGCTAGAAAGATGTCCCTTGAGTGGTGGAAGAGCAGGGAACCTGTCTGGTATTCTCCACCCACTTGACCTCAGGAAGTCTCCTTATGACCCTCTTATGACTCCACACCCTGAAGTCAGAGGCACTGCAAAGGCATCTTCAGCTAGGTTGAGCTCAGGCATCCCCCTACCAATCCCCAGGGTCTTTTCAGGAGGCATGGGTTGTGAATCAGGACACCTGCCCCGCCTAAATCCCACTTCCTTCTAAATTCTGTCACTGCCTAAGACCCCCCCATCTAAGCCCCACCCTACATGGCTAAGATTTATTCTACTTTTTGTTGTTATTGTTGTCAAGATGTTTTTAAACTCCTTGCCAGTGGATTCAGTTTTATCCTCCAGAGGTTGTTTCATACATATTCTTATTTTTTCTACTATTTCTATTAGCTTTCTAAACTTTTTTTTTTTACTGTTATTATTCTGTTCCCTTTTGTTTTTACTTCAGTGTGTCAGTCCCATAATTAGAAAGTACTCAAAGGGGCAGTTCACTTTGGACCACCCATGTGGTGCTAGTGGAAAAGAACCCACCTGCCAATATAGGAGACATAAGAAACATAAATTTGATCCCTGGGTCAGGAAGATTCTCTGGAAAACTAAATGGCAACCTACTCCAGTATTCTTGTCTGGAGAATCCCATGCACCGAGGAGTCTGAAGGGCTACAGTCCATAGGATCACAAAGAATCAGACATTTTTGAGGTCCTTTAATGAACCAGAACCTGGTGCTCTGGAGTCAATGATAAAATTAGTAACAAAAAGAAGTTACAACAAACAGTGCAGAAATACAAAAGATCACAAGAGACTACTATGAGAAACTATATACCAATTAAACTGACAATCTTGGAGAAAAGGACATATTTAGAGAAGTTAAACCTTTTGAGACTGAACCAGGAAGAAATAGAAATTATGAACAAATCAACACCCAACAATGAATCAAAACTGTGATAAAAAAAAAAAATCTTCCAACAAACAAAAGCCCAGGGCCAGACGGATTCACAGGTAAATTTTATCAACCATTTAAACAAGAGCTAACAACTATTCTTCTCAAACTCTTTCAAAAAATTGCAGAGGGAGGAAAACTTCAATACCAAAGCCAGCCAAAGATATCTCACACACACATACACACATACACACACACATATACACACACACAGAGTACAGGCCCATATCACTGATGAACATAAATGCAAAAATTCTCAATAAAATAGTAGCAAACAGAATTAAACAACACATGAAAAAGATCATACTCCATAATCAAGTGGGTTTTATTCCAGCAATTCTTAACAAAGTGAAAGATAAAAGCCATATGATAATCTCAATAAATGCAGAAAAAAATTTTGACAAGAACCTACCTCCACATAGTAAAGTCCATATATGACAAACCCACAGCAAACATTATTTTCAATGGTGAAAATTTGAAAACATTTCCTCTAAGATCAGAACAAGACAAGTATGCACACTCTTGCCACTATTATTCAACATAGTTTTGGAAGTGTTAGGCACAGCAATCAGAGAAGAAAAAGAAATATAAAGAATACAGATTGGAAAAGAATTAAAACTCTGTTTGCAGACAACATAATACTATACATAGAAAACATTAAAGATGCCATTAGCAATTTACTAGAGCTAATTCATGAATTAGTAAAGTTGCAGGATGCAAAATTAATACACAGAGAAAAATAATCTTCCATTTTTATGCACTAACAATGAAAAATCAGAAAGAGGAATTTTAAAACATCCCCATTCACTGTTGCAACAAAAAGAATAAAATACCTAGGGATAAACCGGCCTAATGAGACAAATGACCTATGTACAGAAAAGTGTAAGAGACTGATGAAAGAAATGAAAGAAGACATAAACAGAATGAGAGATACATATTATGTTCTAGAATTAGAAGCATCAATATTATGAAATGAATATATGACTCAAATCAACCTACAGATTCAGTGCATTGCCTGTCTAATTACCAATGTATTTTTTACAGAACGAGAACAAAAATTTTACGATTTCTATAGAAACACAAAAGACTCTGAATAGCCAAAGCAATCATGAGAAGGAAAAATGGAACTTTCATACTTCAGACTATACTATAAAGCTATAGTAATCAAGATACTATGGTATTGGCACAAAAATTCAAATATAAATCAATGGAACAGGGTAGAAATCCCAAAGACAAACCCACATACCCATAGGCACCTTATCTTTGGCAAAGGAGGAAAGAATATAAAATGGAGAAAAGATAGCCTCCCTGATAAGCTGTGCTGGAAAAACTGGACAGCTATATGTAGAAGAATGAAATTAGAACATTTCTTAACACTACACACAAAAAAATAATAAACTCAAATGTACTAAAGACTTAAATGTAAGGCCAGGCACTGTAAAGCTCTTAGAGAAAAACATAGGCAGAACACTTTTAGACAAAAATCCAGAGCAAGGACCTCTTCGATACACCTCCTAGAGTAAGAGTGGGGAAAACCACTAGACCATTTAGTTATCACCTAAATCAAATCCCTTATGACTATACAGTGGAAGTGAGAAATAGACTTGGGGACTAGATCCGATAGACCCAGAGTCCCTGATGAACTATGAATGGAGGATAGTGACATAGTACAGGAGACAGGAAACAAGACCATCCCCAACAAACATAAATACAAAAAAAAAAAATGCTGTCTGAGGAGGCTTTACAAATAGCTGTGAAAAGAAGACAAGTGAAAGCAAAGGAGAAAAGGAAAGATATATCATTTGAATGCACAGTTCCAAAGAATAGCAAGGAGAGATAAGAAAGCTTTCCTCAGAGATCAGTGCAAAGAAATAGAGAAAAAGAACAGAATGAGAAAGACTAGAGATCTCTTCAATAAAAATAGAGATACCAAGGGAATATTTCACGAAAAGATGGACTCAATAAAGGACAGAAATTGCATAGACCTCACAGAGGCAGAAGATATTAAGAGGTGGCAAGAATACACAGAGCTTTACAAGAAAGATCTTCATGACCCAGATAATCATGAAGGTGTGATCACTCACACTCACCTAAAACTGGACATCCTAGAATGTGAAGCCAAGTGGGCCTTAGGAAGCATCACTAAGAACAAAGCTAGTAGAGGTGATGGAATTCCAGTTGAGCTATTTCAAATCCTGAGAGATGATGCTGTGAAAGTACTGCATTCAATATGTCAGCAAATTTGGAAAACATTGCAGTGGCCAAGGATTAGAAAAAGTCAGTTTTCATTCCAATCCCAAAGAATGCTCAAATAATGCTCAAACTACCACATAATTGCACTCATTTCAATGCTAGTAAACTAATAGTAAACTGCTAGTAAACTAATGCTCAAAATTCTCCAAGCCAGACTTCAGCAATATGTGAACCATGAACTCCAGATGTTCCAGCTGATTTTAGAAAAGGCAGAGATCAAATTGCCAACATCCGCTGGATCATGGAAAAAGCAAGAGAGTTCCAGAAAAACATCTATCTCTGCTTTGTTGAGTATTCCAAAGCCTTTGACTGTGTGGATCACAATAAACTCTGGAAAATTCTGAAAGAGATGGGAATACCAGACTACCTGACCAGCCTCTTGAGAAACCTGTATGCAGGTCAAGAAGCAACAGTTAGAACTGGACATGGAACAACACACTGGTTCCAAACAGAAGAAGGAGAACGTCAAGGCTGTATATTGTCACCCTGCCTATTTAACTTACATGCAAAGTAGATCATGAGAAATTCTGGCCTGGAGGAAGCACAGCTGGAATCAAGATTGTCAGGAGAAATATCAATTACCTCAGATATGCAGATGACACCATCCTTATGGCAGAAAGTGAAGGAGAACTAAACAGTCTCTTGATGAAAGTGATAGAGGAGAGTGAAAAAGTTGGGTTAAAGCTCAACATTCAGAAAACTAAGATCATGGCATCCAGTCCCATCACGTCATGGCAAATAGAGGGGGAAAATGTAGAAACAGTGGCTGAATTTATTTTTCTGGTCTCCAAAATCACTGTGGATGGTAGTTGCAGCCACGAAATTAAACGACACTTGCTCCTTGGAAAGAAAGTTATGACTAATCTAGACAGTATATTAAAAAACAGAGACATTACTTTGCCGACACAGGTCCATCTAGTCATGGCTATGGTTTTTCCAGTAGTCATGTATGGTTCTGAGAGTTGGACTATAAAGAAAGTTGAGCACCGAAGAATTGATGCTTTTGAACTGTGGTGTTGGAGAAGACTCTTGAGAGTCCCTTGGACTGCAAGGAGATCCAGCCAGTCCATCCTAAAGGAGATCAGTCTTGGGTGTTCACTGGAGGGACTGATGTTGAAGCTGAAACTCCAATACTTTGGCCACCTCATGAAAAGAGCTAACTCTTTGGAAAAGACCCTGATGCTGGGAAAGACGGAGGGCAGGAGGAAAAGGGTACGACAGAGGATGAGGTGGTTGGATGGCATCATTGACACAATGGACATGGGTTTTGGTGGACTCCGGGAGTTGATGATGGACAGGGAGGCCTGGCATGCTGTGGTTCATGGGGTCACAAAGAGTCAGACATAAATGAGCAACTGAAATGAACTAAACTGAGAGCAATAGAAATAAAAATAAATAAGTAAGTGGGACCTAATAAAACTTTAAAGCATTTGCACAGCATAGGAAAGTATTAACAAGATGAAAAAGCAACCTTCAGAGTGGGAGAAAATAATTGCAAATGAAACAATAGACAGTAATTTAATTTCCAATATATACAAGCAGCTCATGTAGTTAAATACTAGAAAAACAAAGAATCCAAGTAAGAAATGGTCAGAATACTTAAAGAGACATTTCTTCAAGGAAGGAATACAAATGGCCAACAAACTTATGAATAGATGCTCAACATTATTCATTTTAGAAGAATGCAAAGCAAAACTACAATGAGGTATTACCTCACACTGGTCAGAGTGACCATCATCAAAAATGTAAAAACAATAAATGTTGGAGAGAGTATGGAGAAAAGGGAACACTGTTGCACTGTTTGTGGAAATGTAAATTGATTCAGCCACTATGGAGATTCCTTTAAAAGCTAGGAATAAAACTACCATATGACCCAGCAATCCCACTACTGGGCATAAACCCTGAGAAAATCACACTTCCAAAAACATAATACCCCAATATTCATTGCAGCAGCATTTATAATACCCAGGGCATGGAAACACCAAGATGTCTATCGACATATGAATGCATAAAGATTCTGTGGTACATAGATACAATGAAATGTTACTCAGCCATCAAAAGGAATGAATTTGAGTCAGTTCTAGTGAGGCGGATTAGCATAGAGACTCTTTGATAGAGTGAAGTAAGAAGAGGAAAACAAATATTGTAGATTAATGCATACATGTGAAATCTGGAAAAATGGTACTGATTAACCTATTTTCAGGGCAGGAACAGAGACACAGACATAGGGAACAGACTTGAGGACATGGCATGGGACACATTGAGAGAATAGCACTGAAACATGTACATTGCCATATGTAAAATCGATGCTAATGGAAGGTTGTTTTATAACACAGGGAGCTCAACCTGGTACTCTGTGACAACCTAGAGTGGTAGGATGGAGTGAGTGAACTAAGGAAGGTTCAGGAAGAAGAAGACATGGTATACTTATAGCTGATTCACGTTCACATTCATCATAACATCTTATAGCTATTACTCTCCAATCAAAAATAAACTTTAAAAGAAAAGAAAATAAATCTAGAGATTAAGTGAACCACAAAAAATATATAACTCAGAAAAGACTGAAATTTTTGATATTTACAGTAAAGTAACTTGACTATTGGGGTTCCCTGGTAGCTCAGATGGTAAAGAAGCTGCCTGCAGTACAGGAGACCTGGGTTTAATCCCTGGGTCAGGAAGATTTCCTGGAGTAGGAAATGACTGCCCACTCCAATATTCTTCTCTGGAGATTTCCATGGACAAAAGAGTACGGTAGGCTATTGTCCATGGGATCACAAAGAGTCAGATGTGTCTGAGAAGCTAACACACACACACACACAACTTGACTATTATAATGGATAATCAGAAATTTGGGTTTCTAGTACTCAAATCCACTCCGTTTTTAAGGAATCTCACAGATATGAGCTCTATTTCAGATGCCCTGTAAAAATATTTTTATTATTACCTTTTCACTTTCCTCATGTTCTGTCAGTTGGTCTGTAGACATGTGCAATGAGTGTGGCCAAGATGCTCATATTCAATATGGAGTGTAATGTCCAGTTTAAAAATATTTAGATATTTTTATGGATACTGGAACTAAAGAAGTATATTTTTGAAAGGCTATAAGCATCCAACTAATCGCCAGTCCAGGTTTGACGCATGATGATACAGTATGCTTGGGACTGGTGCACTGGATGACCCAGAGGGATGGTATGGGGAGGGAGGTGGGAGGGGGGTTCAGGATGGGGAACACGTGTACACCTGTGGCAGATTCACGTTGATGTGTGGCAGAACCAATACAATATTGTAAAGTTAAAAAAAAAAAAAGAAAAAGAAGAAGAAATACACAAGAGCAGAAAGTCCATAATCATTGCAATGTATATTCAGTGATTTTAATGATCAAATCAGCAGCAAGTGCCCAACTGTCAAATGGTTAAATACAGAGAATATTGCTAAAATGGCAGTACCTTTCTATGTCTTATTTCCCTGTGACCTACCTGAACCTAGTTCTTGAACAATCCTGTAAATTCTTTGAGCTACTCAATAGCATTAGAATGAACTTATTTACTCTCTCCTCATGTTACACAGTCAATTTCTACTATTGACAACCAAGAACCCTTAATAATGCTTAAATGAAATTCACTTGTTGTTGTTGTTCAGTAGCTAAGCTGTGTTTGACTCTTTGAACCACATAGACTGTAGCACACCAGGCTCCTCTGTCATCCATCTCCTGGAGTTTACTCAGACTCACGTTCACTGAATCAGTGATGCTATCTAATTATCTCATCTTCTGCTGCCCCCTTCTCCTTTTGCCTTCAATCTTCCAATGAATATTCAGGGTTGAGTTCCTTTAGGTTTGAGTGGTTTGATATTGCAGTCTAAGGGATTATCAAGAGTCTTCACCAGCACCACAATTAAAATCCATCAATTCTTTGGCACTCAGTCTTCTTTATGGTCCAGCTCTCATATTTATACATGGCTCTTGGAAAGCCATACCTTTAAACCTTGGTTGGCAAAGTGATGTCTCTGCTTTTTAATAAGCTCCCTAGGTTTGTCATAGTTTTCCTTCCAAGAAGCAAGCATCTTTTAATGTCATTAAAAGTTAGCCAAAACAAACATCAAAATTAAGATGTTGAGTTTTCAGTAGCTGACTATAATTCAACAATTTTTTACATTCAAATTATCTAAATTTTCAGGTTATATTCAAATTTAATTTAAATACATTTAATTTAATTTTAAAATATTGAGTTGGCCAAAAAGTTCATTTGGGTTTTCTATACCATCTTTTGGAAAAACTCAAATGAAGTCTTTAGCCAACCCAGTACATACTAGCATATTACTGTTCAGTAGCTCAGTCATGTCTAACTCTTTGCAACCCCATGCAATGTAGCATGTCAGGCTTCTCTGCCCTTCATCATTTCTGAGAGCTTGTGCAAGCTCAAGTCAATTGAGTCAGTGATGCCATCCAACTATTTCATCCTCTGTTGTCCTCTTCTCTTCCTGCCTTCAATCTTCCCATCAGGGTCTTTGCTAACGAGTTGGCCATTCTCAACAGGTGGCCAAATTATGAATACTCAAGATTGATTTCCTTCAGAATTCACTGGTTTGATCTCCTTGCAGTACAAAGGACTCTCAAGAGTCTTGTCCAACACCACAGTTCAAAAGCATCAGTTATTGGCCCTAAGCCTTCTTTATGGTCCAACTCTCAGAAAGATACATGGCTACTGGAAAAAACTAGTGTTGATGCAGACTTTTGTTGGCAAAGTAATGTTTCTGCTTTTTGAAATGCTATCTAACTTTGTGAAAACTACTAGGTTTTCCAGTAGTCATGTATGGATGTGAGAGTTGAACTATACAGAAAGCTGAGTGCAGAAGAATTGATGCTTTTGAACTGTGGTGTGGGAGATGACTCTTGAGAGTCTTTTGAACTGCAAGGAGGTCCAATCAGTGCATCCTAAAGGAAATCAGTCCTGGTGTTTATTGGAAGGACTGATGTTGAAGCTGAAACTCCAGTATTTTGGCCACCTGATATGAAGAGCTGACTCATTTGAAAAGACCCTGATGTTGAGAAGGGGATGACAGAGGATGAGATGGTTAGATGGCCTCATCGACTCAATAGACATGAGTTTGGGTTAACTCTGGGAGTTGGTGATGAACAGGGAGGCCTGGTGTGCTGCGGCTCATGGGGTCACAAAGAACCAGACACAACTGGGCGACTGAACTGAGCTGAACTAAGTTTGTGATAGCTTTTTTTCCAGGAGCAAATATCTTTTAGTTTTGTGACTGCAGTCACCATCTGCAGTGATTTTGGAGCCCAAGAAAATGAAGTCTGTCACTGTTTTCAGTGTTTCCCCATTAGCCAGGAAGTGATGGGACCAGGTGTCATTTTCTTCTTTTTTTTTTAATATAAATTTATTTATTTTAGTTGGAGGTTAATTACTTTACAATATTGTATTGGTTTCATTTTTTGAATGTTGAGTTTTAAGCCAGCTGTTTCATTCTCCTCTTTCACTTTCATCAAGAGGCTCTTTAGTTCCTCTTTGCTTTCTGCTATAAGGGTAGCATCATCTTCATATCTGAGATTACTGATATTTCTCCCAGAAATCTTGATTCCAGCTTTTGCTCCATCCAGCCTGGCATTTTGCATGATGTACTCTGCATAGAAGATAAATGACTAGGGTGACAATATACAGCATTGAGGTACTCCTTTACCAATTTTGCAACAGGTTGCTGTTTCATGCCTGCTTTTAACTCTTGCTTCTTGACCGGCATAGAGGTTTCACAGGAGGCAGGTAAGTAGGACTGGTATTACCATCTCTCTTAAGATTTTCCACAGTGTGTTGTAATCCCCACCGTCAAAGGCTTTAATGTAGTCAATGAAACAGAAGTAGATGTTTCTCTTGAATTTTCTTGCTTTTTCTAGATCCAAGAGATGGTGGCAATTTGATCTCTGGTTCCTATACCTTCTCTAAATCCAGCCTGAACATCTGGAAGTTCTCACTTACATACTCTTGAAGCCTAACTTGGAGAACTTTGAACTTTACTAGCGTGTGAAATAAGTTAACTGTGCGGTAGTTTGAACATTCTTTGGCATTGCTCTTCTTTGGGCTTGGAATATAGAATTAGAATATAGAATAGAAATACTAAAATATTTAGAAATGCTAAAACAATTTCTATGTATTTTACTATTTCATTTTGTATTGCATTTATCCTTAGAAAGATACATGGAAGGATATTTATCTTCTGTTAGTGTTTATTATTTTGAAAACTATTAATTTTAATTTCATTGTAAAAACTTTTTTATACATTGCTTAAAATATTTTAAAATATATTGCAATTTTTATACAACTAAGAAAATTATTTTAAGAAATTATAAAGTAAGATATTTAATCATACACTCATAAAATTATATTACTAATATTAGATTTAATTATAAAAAATAACTTCTGTACATTATACATATACTCAATATATGATTTGTACATATATCTGATAAGAGTATCTCTATGTCAAGGGCACATGATATTTTTGTTCTCTTGTACAAAAAGTTTTGGAAATAATTTATCACATTTTTCTATAAATTAGGCCCCATATTTGATCACTAAACTTCTTTGATAAGTCCAATTTCAATAAGCATTTTATCAAATACTCTAAGCGAAAGAAAATACATAGATCAATTTCCTGTTTTCTTTGCCAGCTTCCTTAGACTTCTTTAAAAACTGTCCATAACTTGCAAAAAAATGCCATATTAAACTTGATTTCTGGCACAGTGGCAAAGAATCTGCCTAACAAAAAGTTTTGGAAATAATTTATCACATTTTTCTATAAATTAGGCCCCATATTTGATCACTAAACTTCTTTGATAAGTCCAATTTCAATAAGCATTTTATCAAATACTCTAAGCGAAAGAAAATACATAGATCAATTTCCTGTTTTCTTTGCCAGCTTCCTTAGACTTCTTTAAAAACTGTCCATAACTTGCAAAAAAATGCCATATTAAACTTGATTTCTGGCACAGTGGCAAAGAATCTGCCTGCCAGTGCAGGAGATATGAGACTGGGTCTTGATCCCTGGGTTGGAAAGATCCTCTGGAGTAGGAAATGGCAACCCACTCCAGTATTCTTGCGGGAAAGATTCCAAAGACAGAGGAATCTGGCAGGTTACAGTTCATAAGCTCACAAAAAGTTGGACATTCCTGAACAACTCAGCACTCAACACTCAAACTTAATATACACTTAACATACCAGCACAATTTAAAGGACTTGACATATATTCACTCATGTAATCTGGATAGTGTTATAATTTCCTTTCTATGAAGGCAATAATTTCCCAAGGCCACAGGGTAAGTGGTGGAAGTAAGTTTAAGCCCATGCACCAGTTTCTCTAGTCTTCAAGCCAGTACAATATGCAGTGCCTTCTCAGAAGCTAATAGTTTAATACTGATAATCAATATTGAGCATCCACTATGTCACACACTGTTAGGCTCTAGAGATTCAAAGACGCCTGGTCCCCAGTTCTTTCCTCAAGTTAAACATGTTGTTTATTTCTTTTTTGAAACTTTCCCTGCTTCTTTTAGTAAAGGTGAAGTGAAAGTGTTAGTCGTTCAGTCGTGTCTGACTCTATGATTCCATGTTGTAACTTGCCAGGCTTCTCTGTCCATGGGATTTTCTAGGCAAGAATACTGGAGTATGTTGTCATTCCCTTTTCCAGGGTATCTTCCTCACTCAGGAATCAAACTCTGATCTCCTGCATTGCAGGAAGATCCTTTACCCTCTTAGGGAAAGAATTTCACCAGGGAAACCCCTCTTTTAGTAAAATGAAATTTTAAAATATTAATATTTTTTTCTGTACTAAGTCACTCTCATCTTATTAACTTTTTTACAACTTCTCAAAAACACAGGTTTTACACTCTCATCAGTCCAGTTTGATTTGATCCTCTCACACATGAGTCATTTGTTTCTCTGGCACTACATATGAAAGTTCTTCATTGCTTCCTATCCATCTTCCATCTCCTCCAAACTCAAGAAATCTTCTGTGACTAATAAATCCACCTGTATCCTCTCTCTCAGAATGGGATCAATTGTATAGACAATGTTTTTTGGGTTTTAATTAGCTGTATCTCATTAGAATATACTTTACATTGATTCAGAGGCAAGGGTTTATGTGCTTGTGTTTGAAGGTGTGTTTGTGCTGTGAGGGTGGGTAAGATGCTTGAGGGAGAGAGAAAAGAGAGAGAGCTATTGGCCAGAAACATTATAAATTATTTCCTTCTTAAAATAATTTTATTCTACTCAATAGCATCTATTAGAATTAAATACCAATATGAAAATCATTCACTCATGTAACAAACATTATATGAAGTGCCTACTAAACACTTCATAAATTTCATATTATGAAATCAAATTTGATTAAACTATTAGGAACTTTTCAGTTCTCTAAAGTCAAATATATCTTTATAATATTTTGATTATATATATATATACATATACATATCTTCATAATAGCCAGTTTTAAAGGCCTGAGGCTTTTATCCTTAAATATCAACTTAAAATGCTGATTAAGTTGTTGAACATTTAATAACTAATTTAAAAATCTATGCCTCTGCTTTTACTATAAGTCATTTTTTTATTCATTGCTTTACACTGATTAATAGTCACACACTAGTAAGATGCCAACCAAACTTCCTTAATAATCTGATCAGAGAAGGAAACATCAACCCACCTCTGTGAAGCATTTACTTCATTCTGTTAGTTGTTTAATTATCCCTTCACTTCAATAACTTTTATTCTTCATCTAAAAATAAAATATAAACCTGCCATTTTAAGATTAAGTAGTCAATATTCCTCATATCATTTTCCAGATTCTGGAGAGTACCTTTTGAATGTTGACCCTTTAAAAATTTATAGATTAATTAATGGAAATATTTCCAGATACATTTTTTTCCCTAGGCAGTACTACTTATGGCATCATTTGTCATCCAAAATCACCCCTCAAACTGCTGAAAAGCAGTTTATCCCTAACTAGTCAAAAAAGAAGATAATTTCATTTTCAAATGTATATTAAGTTTGATACCACTTTTAAATCAAGTACTAGAGGGCAAAATTTAGGAGTTTTGAAGTATGGGCTGTGTCTGCATAATAGCAACAGCCCATCCTCCCTCAGCTAACCTAACCTAAACAGTAAAGAGTAGCCTTCCTTTAAGAAGGCTAGTTTGTGTAAAAATAACAAGTGCTTTGGTTACAACAATGAAGAGGGAAATGGCAACCCACTCCAGTGTTCTTGTCTGGAGAATCCGAGGGATGGAGGAGCCTGGTGGGCTGCCATCTATGAGGTCACACAGAGTCGGACACGATTAAAGCGACTTAGCTGCTGCTGCTGGTTTCAACAAACATCAGCTACTCTAGAATCTTGTTTCTCTTCTGAATGTGAGACTTGGAGATGGAAAAAAAAAAACTGTAGTATGTTATTCTAGAGAATATAGTTTTATTGCATGTTTACAAATTTTATGAAGGCAGTGAACTAAATATGGACACTTACCTTAGAGAATTAGAGGTTCTGTCAATGAATGTGCAAATATACTCTTTAGACAATGAGAGAGAACATGCTAATTCTTACAAGAATGCAAATGAAACTGACACTTACAAGTTTCTCCAAAGGAGAAAATTTTATGAAGGCAGTAACTAAATATGGACACTTACCTTAGAGAATTAGAGGTTCTGTCAATGAATGTGCAAATATACTCTTTAGACAATGAGAGAGAACATGCTAATTCTTACAAGAATGCAAATGAAACTGACACTTACAAGTTTCTCCAAAGGAGAAAGAAGATGAGTTCCACAGCAATATTTTATCCAATGATTCTCAGAGTGTGTTTGTTCCCTGTGGTTTTAGTAAGGATTTTGTGGGGGAAACTTTGCCTTGAAATAAATTAGGAAATACTGAGTTGAACAAAATGATCAAATGTCCTTACTACTAGACTGCTCATATCCATGAGGTAAGATCCTAACTTGTGAGTTTCTAAGAGGTGTACATTGGTTGCAGCAGGTCAGCACACACAGGACAAGGCAAGGCAGTGTCCGAAGGATTTTACTGGTAAAGATGTGACAAGACACTTACAGATTTAGGCAATTATTTACACACTGAAAAGAAGATTATCCAAGGCCATCTGTCCACACACCCAAGAGGACTACCCTGAAATGAAAGGGAATGGATGACTCATGTTGTGATGTTCCTCATGGCTGGAGATGTGAGAATGCAGCTGGGTGATTCTAGATTCTGGCAGTTCTGCAGCTCTGTTCCAAGGCAGTCAGGGCAGAGAGCCCCACTCTTACCAGAGTCCAGGGGTGATAAGAATCTGTCTCATGCCAGCCCCTCCAGACAAACAATGGGAGATGACCTCATGGTTCAGTTCAGTCACTCAGTCGTGTCTGACTCTTTGCAACCCCATGGACTGAGGCATACCAGGCTTCCCTGTCCATCACCAGCTCCTGGAGTTTACTCAAATTCATGCCCATTGAGTCAATGATGGACTCTTCCTCTTTCATCCCCTTCTCTTCCCACCTTCAATTTTTCCCAGCATCAGGGTCTCTTCAAATGAGTCAGTTCTTCATATCAGATGTCTAAAGTATTGGAGTTTCAGCTTCAGCACCAGTCCTTCCAATGAATATTCAAGACTGATTTCCTTTAGGATGGACTGGTTGATCTCCTAACAGTCCAAGGGACACTTAAGAGTCTTCTCCAGTACCATAGTTCAAAAACATCAAATCTTCAGTGCTCAGCTTTGTTTATAGACCAACTCTCACATCTATACATGACTATTGGAAAAATCATATCTTTTCTAGATGGACATTTATCAGGAAAGTAATGTCTCTGCATTTTAATATATTATCTAGGTTAGTCATAGCTTTTCTTCCAAGGAGCAAGCATCTTTTAATTTCATATCTGCAGTCACCATCTGCAGTGATTTTGGAACCAAAGAAAATAAAGTGCACCATTGTTTCCATTGTTTCCCCATCTATTTGCCAAGAAGTGATGAGACTGGTACCATGATCTTAGTTTTTGAATGCTGAGTTTTAAGCCAGCTTTTTTCACTCTCCTTTTTCACTTTCATCAAGAGGCTCTTTAATTCCTCTTCACTTTCTGCCATAAGGGTAGTGTCATCTGTGTATATGAGGTTATTGGTATTTTTCCTGGCAACAGTGATTCCAGCT
Source organism: Madoqua kirkii (assembly GCA_006408675.1). Taxonomy (NCBI): domain Eukaryota; kingdom Metazoa; phylum Chordata; class Mammalia; order Artiodactyla; family Bovidae; genus Madoqua; species Madoqua kirkii. Next base: position 15,903 of record SJYC01044070.1, on the reverse strand, counting down.
TGTGCTTCATCCAGCCCAGCATTTCATATATAGATGTACTCTACATATAGCTCAAATAAGCAGGGTGATATTATACAGTCTTAACGTTCTCCTTTCCCAATTTGGAACCAGTCCATTGTTCCATGTCCAGTTCTAACTGTTGCTTACAGATTTCCCAAGAGGCAAGTAAAGTGGTCTGGTATTCCAATCTCCTTAAATATTTTCCACAGTTTGTTGTGATCCACACAAAGACTTTGGTACAATCAATAAAGTGGAAGTAGGTATTTTTCTGGAATTTTCTTGCTGTTTCTAAGATCCAATGGATGTTGGCAATTTGATCTCTGGTTCCTCTGCCTTTTCTAAATCCAGCTTGAACATCTGGAAATTCACAGTTGTTGAAGCCTGGCTTGGAGAATTTTGAGTATTACTTTGCTAGCATGTGAGACAAGTGCAATTGTGCAGTAGATTGAATATTTTGGGCATTGCCTTATTTTGGATTGAAATGAAAATTGACCTTTTCCAGTCCTGAGGCCACTGTTGAGCTTTTCAATTTGCTGGCATATTGACTGTAGCACCTTAACAGCATCATTTTTAGGACTTGAAATAGTTTAATTGGAATTCCATCACCTCCACTAATTTTGTTCGGAGTGATACTTCCTAAGGCCCACTTGACTTCTCACTCCAAGATGTCTGTCTCTAGGTGAGTGATTACACCATCGTGGTTATCTAGGTCATGAAGACCTTTTTCGTATAGTTCTTCTGTGTATCTTTGCCACCTCTTCTTAATATCCTCTGCTTCTGTGAATTCCATACCATTTCTGTGCTTTATTGTGCTCATCTGTGCATGAAATGTTCCCTTGGTATCTCTAATTTTCTTGAAGAGATCTCTAGGCTTTCCAATTCTGTTATTTCCTTCATGATAGCTCTTTATGAGCTCGTAGCTCTCTATGCCTGATGAAGGCCTCGCCTGTGTGGCTGCTGTGGATTTGTCCAAGCTCAGTGGGGCCCCAATCAGAGTCATACCTCACAACACTTTCCTGAAAGACTTGACCACGGACCTGTATTCCTCATAAGAAATTAACATTCTTCAGACAGATATGGAAATAGCCAGTCTAGTCTAACTCTTATTCATATATGTGTCCAAGATGAGAGTTAAGAGTTAGTGAGTAGGTTAATTGGTGATCAGAGTAACCTAAGAGAGGCAGTGCTCAAGCACTGGGGGACACTGTTCTGCTGTGATAGTTAACTGTATGTGTAGACTTGACTGGTCTAAGCAATGCCCAGATGGCTAGTAAAATCTTACTTCTGAGTGTGTCCATGAGGGTGTTTCTAGCATCTGAGTCAGGCCTTTGGACTTGAACTGTGACTTACACCTTTGGCTCCCCTGGTCCTCAGTGTTGGGGCTGGGACTCCACCACTGGCTTTCCTGGGCCTCCAACTGGTCATAAAACTTCTCAGCTTCCATAATCATGTGAGCCAATCCCTTGTGATAAATTTCTTTCTATGTCTCTGTCTCTATCTTTATCTATCTCCCTAACTATCTATCTTGTATTATATATCTGTGCATTTATCTACCTTATTGGTTCTGTTTCTCTGGATAACTCTTACTGGTAAACCAACAAAATGCAAAGAAGTGTGAAAACAAGAGGAGGGGGACAGGAATTTGAGGAGAGTAGAAGCTTCTATCTCAGAGGAGAAGAAGAGTAGAAACCAGGATGCAAGCAAAAAGCTACACAGGCACATGGGCTATATATTTCATCCATTAGGTTCATACAGGCAGAAGAATACTTCCAAGTTCCAATTCTTAAGATGAATGAGGAAGTTCCAACGATACAGCTATGTCACAGTATGGTTTGAAAATATCTTCAAAAGGCATCTGCTAATTCACTAAGCTCATCTTTCTACACAGCATTTTTTACCTTTCTCCTTACACTATATTTTAACATTACTGAAATATTCATTAATCACTAAGTAGATCAGGTTCCCTAATAATCCAGGAGGAATTAGCATATACTGTTCCTTGATCTTGAGATAATCTTTCAGTCCACTGACTCCCTCTCATCTGGCCAAGTCTTGCTTTGTTTCAGTTTTTGGCTTAGACATCGTATATTTGTAGAAGCCTTTCAGAGCTTACAACCTTGATTTTCAACGTATCTAATCCAATGAGATGACAGCAGGGGCCAGGAGATGGGGGTGGTCAGAGAAAGCTTTTAAGACACCCTGTGTTGGGCTCACAGTACTTAATATACTCACTAATTGGCTTGTATTACCAGCTGTTGCACTACAGTTTATAATTGTTATTATTATATACGTGGCATTGAGCATAGTCTCTAACACATAGAAGGTACTAAAATAGCACTTGTTAAACAAAGGAATTGAGCAGGGCTAATTCTACATTTGGATGACCTGTAATGCAGGTTCTTGTACAGAATAGCAGTGAACTTCAGTCTTTGTCCAGGCCATTTAGGATTGGAGATCTGTGCAAATCAAGTTTTATAACATTGGGCTCATGAAAATGAATTGTTCACAGGGGGGAAATTTTTAATATTTTAAAAGGTTGGTGGTATTCAAATCATGTTCTTGTTGTTCAGTCACCCAGTCTTATCTGACTCTTTGCAACCCCGTGGACAGCAGCACACCAGGCCTCCCTGTCCCTTACTGTCTCCCGAAGTTTGCCCAAGTTTATGTCCATTGCTTTGGTGATGCCATCCAGCCATCTCATCCTCAGTTTCCCCCTTCTCCTCCTGCCCTCAATCTTTCCCAGCATCAGAGACTTTTCCAGTGAGTCAGCTTTTTGCATCAGATGACCAGAATACTGGAGTTTCAGCTTCAGCATCACTTCTTCCAGTGATTATTTAGGGTTGATTTCCTTTAAGATTGATTTTTCTCTTTGCTGTTCGAGGAACTTGCACAAGTCTTCTCCAGCACCACCATTCAAAGGCATCAATCCTTTGGCACTCTGCCTTCTTTGCTGTCCAGCTCTCACAACCATATGTGACCACTTGGAAGACCATAGCCTTGACTATATGGCCTTTTGTAAGCAAAGTAATGCCTCTGCTTTCCAACACACTGTCTAGGTTTGTCATAGCTTTCCTGCCAAGAGCAAAGTATTCTGATTTCATGGCTGTAATCACCATCTGCAGTGATTTTAGAGCCCAATAAGAGGAAATATGTCACTACTTTCACCTTTTCCCCTCTATTTGCCATGAAGTAATGGGGTTGGATGCTATGATCTTTTTTTTTTAATATTCAGTTTTAAGCTGGCTTTTTCACTCTCCTCCTTCACCATCATCAGGAGGCTCTTTAGTTCTTCTTTACTTTCTGCCATTAAAGTGGTATCATCTGCACATCTGAGGTTGTTGATGTTTCTCCTGCCTATCTTGACACCAACTCATCCAGTCCAGCATTTTTCATGATGTGCTCAGTGTGTAAATTAAACAAAGAGGGTGACAGCAGACAGCTCTGTCATACTCCTTTCTCAGTCTTAAACTAGTCAGTTGCTCTATGCAGGGTTCTAACTGTTGTTTCTGGACCCACATACAAGTTTCTCAGGAGACAGGTGAAATGGTCTGGTATTCCCATCTCTTTAAGAGCTTTCCACAGTTTGTTATGATCCACAGAAAGACTTTAGCATCATCAATGAGGCAGAAGTAGATGCTTCTCTGGAACTGTCTTGCTTTTTCTATGATTCAATGAATGCTGGATCTTTGGCTCCTCTACCTTTTCTAAATTCAGCTTGAACATCTGGAAGTTCTCAGTTTATGTACTGTTCAAACCTGGATAATTTTGAGCATTATTTTGCTAGCTTGTGAGATGAGTGCAATTGTATGGTAGTTTAAATATTTTTTAGGCATTGCCTTTCTTTGGGACTGGAATGAAAACTGACCTTTTCCAGTCCTGTGTCCACTGCTGGGTTTTCTAAATTTGCTGGTGTATTGAGTGCTATACTTTCACAGTATCATCTTTTAGGATTTGAAATAGCTCAACTAGAATTTCATCACCTCCACTAACTTTATTCTTAGTGATGCCGAATTGACTTCACATTCCAGGATGTCTGGCTGAAGGTGAGTGATCACACCATGGGTTTGTCTGGGTCATTAAGATCTCTTGTCTATAGTCCTTCTGTGTATTTTTGCCACTACTCTGGAATATCTTCTGCTTCTGTTAAGTCCATACTGTTTCTGTCCTTTACTGTGCCCATCTTTGCATGAAATGTTCCCTTGGTGTCGTTAATTTTGTTGAAGAGATCTCTAGTCTTTCCCATTCTATTGATTTCCTCTGTTTCTTTGCATTGATCACTTTGGATGGCTTTCTTTTCTCTCCTTGCTATTCTTTGGAACTCTGCATTCAGATACATATATCTCCTTTTTTCCTTCGGTTTTCACTTCTCTTTTCTCAGCTATTTGTAAGGCCTTCTCAGACAGTCATTTTGCCTTCTTGCAGTTCTTTTTCATGGGGATGGTTTTGATCACTGCCCCTGTCCAATGTTATGAATTCCCATGTATAGCTCTTCAGGAACTCTATCAGATCTAATCCTTTAAATCTATTTGTCGCTTCCATTGTATTATCACAAGGGATTTGATTTAGGTCATACGTTAATGGTCCAGCGGTTTTCCCTACTTTCTTCAATTTAAGTCTGAATTTTGTAATAAGGAGTTCATGGTCTAAGCCACAGTCAGCTCCTGGTCTTGTTTTTATTGGCTGTATAGAGCTTCTCTATCTTCAGTTGCAAAGAATGTAATAAATCTGACTTTGGTGTTGACCATCTGGTGATTCCCTATGTAGAGTCATCTCTTATTGCTGGAAAGAGGTGTTTTCTATGACCAGTGCATTCTCTTGGCAAAACTCTGTTAGCCTTTGCTCTGCTTCATTTTGTATTACCAGGCCAAACTTGCTGGTTTTCCAAATGTCTCTTGACTTCCTACTTTTGCATTCCAGTCCCCTGTGATTAAAAGGACATCTTTTTTCTTGTTAGTTCTAAAAAGTTTGTAGATCTTCACAGAATTGATCAACTTCAGCTTCTTTGGCATTAGGGTTTGAGGCACAGACTTGGATTACTGTGGTATTGAATGACTTGCCTTGGAAACGAACAGAGATCATTCTGTTATTTTTGAGATTGCACCAAAGGCCTCTTTTCTTGACCATGAGGGTTACTCCATTTCTTCTAAGGGATTTTTGCACATAGTAGTAAATATAATGGTCATCTGAATCATTTAGTTCCCTGATTCCTGAAATGTTGATATTCACTCTTGCTATCTCCTGTTTGACTACTTCCAATTTACCTTGCTTCATGGATCTAACATTCCAGGTTCCCCTGCAATACTGTTTTTTACATCATTGCACTTTACTTTCACCAATAAACACACCCACGACAGGATGCTGTTTCCACTTTGCCTCAGCCTCTTCATTTTTTCTGGAGCTATTTCTCTGCTCTTCTCCAGCAGTATATTTGGCACCTACTAACCTGAGAAGTTCATCTTTTGGTGTCATATCTTTTTGTCTTTTCATACTGTTAATAGGGTTCTCAAGGCAAGAATGATGCAGTGGTTTGGCATTTCCTTCTCCCATGGAGCACATTTCATCAGAATTCTCCACCATGACACCTCCATCTTGGGTGGCCCTACATGGCCTGACTCATAGTGTCATTGAGTTAGAAAAGGCTGTGATCCATGCCACCAGACTGGTTAGTTTGATGTGATTGTGGTTTTCATTCTACCTGTCCTCTGATGTATGAAGGTAAGAGGCTTGTGGAAGATTGACTGTGGGGAAACTGTATCTTGCTCTGTAAATGCAAGAGCCATGCTCAGTAAATCTTTAATGCTGTTTTCTGGTATTGGGTAGGGTTGTGTTCCTGTAGGTTTGGGCTGAGGCCAACTATGGTAGGGTTAATGGCAGTACTAGCGACCTCCTTCAAAAAGTTGTACTCCAGAAGCCGTGGCTCCGAGAACTGTTGCATTCAGTGCTCCTGACTGGGGATCCATGCCTCCGCTGGAGACTCTGGGATACTCACATGCATGTCTGGCTCAGTCTCTTGTGGGTCCTGGTGTACACAAGGTTTTGTCTGTGCCCTTCAAAAGTCTGTTTCCACATTCCTATGAAAATTTTATAATCAAATCCCTCTGGCCCCCAAACTCATATTCCCTGGGGGTTCTCATTCTCTTTGCCAGTTCCAAGGTTGGGAAATCTGTTGTGGTCCCTAGAACTTTTGCAACAGTGCAGGAACTTCTTTGGTATAATTGTTTTCCAGTTTGTGACTCTTCTGCCCTATGACTCTATGGTGGGGCTAATGCCCCACCTACTCCAGGAGGGCTTATGCCACATGCCTTGCCTCCCAGACCTTGAAACCAGAGCCCTTGTCCTTACAGCAGGCCCCTGCTAATCCCTGCCTATGCAGGAAACACTCAAACACTCCAAGGAAGATATGGCTCAATCTTTTGGAGATCACTTCTCCTTTCTCTGGGTGCTGGTATGCACAATGTCTTTGTTTGCCCCCTCTGAGCATCTCTGGTGAGTATGAGGTTTGATTCTAAACATGGACTCACCTCTCTACTGTCTAGTTGGGGCTTCCCTTTTGCTCTTGCACCTGAGTATCTTTTCCATGGAGGGGGGTGCGGGGGCGGTGATCCAACATTCTCCTGTCAATGGTTGTTCAGCAGCTAGTTGCAATTTTGGTGTTCTTGCAGGAGAAGATAAGTGCATGTCCTTGTAACCCTTACTTAGGAATAACATACATATATTTCTCACAGTTGAAGATGATAGAAGTCTGAGACCAGAGTTCCAACATGTTAGGTCCTGGTGAAGACCTCTTCTGAATTGCAGGCTCCTCACAGGGTGGAAGCAGATAAGGAAGCAAGCTCTCCTGCAATTCTTGCAAAAGCACTAATCACACTCTACCTTCATGGCCTCATCTAAACTTAGTCATCTCCCAAAGGCCCCACTTGCTAATACTACCACACTATTTCAATTTTGAAGGGACACAGTATTCATATCATAACAAGGTCATAGATCAGATTGGGGAAAGTACTGTCAGAGTTCTTGGGGATCAGCATCAAATGCTTTCTAGGAAATAAAAAAATCCATATTCTAGATGTGAGAGGAGAAAGACAAGTGGGAGAAGAGATCTATTAGTTGAACTTTCTCTTTTTTTATGCAGCATATAATTCATGTCTCTTCTCAATAAAAACTGCTATGTTTGCAAAAGATTTCACTTCACCTTGATCACTCAAGCTTTTAGAAGTTGACAACTAGGTGAATTACATTAAATTTTAAACCATAGTGATTCAGTACTTTTACTCTGCACAAGCAGAGCAAGGGAAGATTTAATAATAAAGAAGAAATGTTGTTGGGGTAGAAAATTTATATTTCCTTGTGCCATTCTTGAAATTTTTATGCCAACAACACTGCCAGTAGAGAAAAAGTGTACATTTTGTTGTTTTTTCTATGAACACTTACAAATTCAATCTCCAGTTTGCGTTTAAGTTAAATCTATTCTGATTTTTCCAGTGGTCTTGTATGGATGTGAGAGTTGGACTGTGAAGAAACCTGAGCACCAAAGAATTGATGCTTTTGAACTGTGGTGCTGGAGAAGACTCTTGAGAGTCCCTTGGGCTGCAAGGAGATCCAACCAGCTCATCCTAAAGGAGACCAGTCCTGAATATTCATTGGAAGGACTGATGCTGAAGCTGAAACTCCAATACTTTGGCCACCTGATGAGAAGAGTTGACTCATTGGAAAAGACTCTGATGCTGGGAGGGATTGGGAGCAAGAGGAGAAGAGGACGACAGAGGATGAGATGGCTGAATGGCATTACCGGCTCGATGTACGTGAGTTTGGGTAAACTCCGGGAGTTGGTGACAGACAGGGAGGCCTGGCATGCTGTGATTCATGGGGTCGCAAAGAGCCAGACATGACTGAGCAACTGAAATGAATGAACTGAACTGATTCTGATTTCACTACAATTTTTATAAAAAGAACAAACGGATGTCTTAATAAAATGACCAGATGGCTTATAAACAAAGAAGCATCATCAAGTTTTATGTACAGATTAAAAACTATACAGAAACATCTATAGACCAGCAATGAGTTTTACTATTTTTTTCCATTTTGTGTACATGCTTGTTTAATACACATAATTAAATGATCATTTTGTTACTAAAATCTTCTGACTCAGTCATTAAAGTCACTTTATTTTCAAAATTGTTGAACTCATATTTCTTAATCTGTAACTCAATTTAGTAATCTGTTGTTTATCTCAGCTTTTGAAATATAGTTAATCTGTACTGATCTACTTGACACACAAAATAACTTTTGGGAAATTGTCATCATTAAGCTGACATTGCTTTCTTCCCACTAAAAATCTATTTTGGATTTAACTTAAAAAAAAAAAAGCTTACAGACAAAAAAAGCATAACTCTACAATCAATTTTATTGTTAGTTCACATTTTAGATATGACTATCTCTATTAAACTTAGTTCAAATCAAGAATAAAATAGAAATAAAATTTAACTTTCTATTATATGTCATGTATACATAGTCAATTAATTTATGAAAAAAGAATAAGAATATACAAAGGAGAAAGAGTAGGCCTTCAATAAATGATGTTGGGAAAATTGGAAAACTGGGCAGCTAGATGCAAAAGAATAAAACTGGACCCCTATCCTACATCATAAAAGTCAATTCAAAGTGGATTAAAGATTTGAAGGTAAGATCTGAAACCACAAAACTCCTAGGAAAAAACATGATGAATAATCTCCTTGGTATCCATCTTAGCATTTTTCTTTTAATCAGTTTGACACCAAAAACAAAGGCAATAAAAGAAAAAATAAATAAGTGGGTTTCAATTCAGTTCAGTCTCTCAGTCGTGTCCAACTCTTTACAACCCCATGTACTGTGGCACACCAGGCCTCCCTGTCCACCACCAACTCCCAGAGTTTACCCAAACTCATATGCATTGAGTAAGTGATGCCATCCAGCCATCTCATCCTCTGTCGTCCCCTTCTCCTCCTGCCCCCAATCCCTCTCAGTATCAGGGTCTTTTCAGGTAAGTCAGCTCTTCACATGAGGTGGCCCAAATATTGGAGTTTCAGCCTAAGCAACAGTTCTTCCAATGAACACCCAGAACTGATCTACTTTAGGATGGACTGGGTGGATCTTCTTGCAGTCCAAGGGACTCTCAAGAGTTTTCTCCAACACTACAGTTCAAAAGCATCAATTCTTCAGTGCTCAGCTTTCTTCACAGTCTAACTCTCACATCCATATATGATCACTGAAAAAATTATAGCCTTGACTACATGGACCTTTGTTGGCAAAGTAATGTCTCTGCCTTTTAATATGCTGTCTAGGTTGGTCAAAACTTTTATTCCAAGGAGTAAGCGTCTTTTAATTTCATGTCTGCAATCACCAATGCAGTGATTTTGGAACCCTCAAAATAAAGTCTGACACTGTTTCCACTGTTTCTCCATCTATTTCCCATGAAGGGATGGGACTGGATGCCCTGATCTTTGTTTTCTGAATGTTGAGCTTTAAGCCAACTTTTTCACTCTCCTCTTTCACTTTCATCCAGAGGCTTTTTAGTTCTTCTTCACTTTCTGCCATAAAGGTGTCATCTGCATTTCTGAGGTTATTGATATTTCTCCAGGCACTCTTGATTCCAGCTTGTGCTTCTTCCATCCCAATGTGTCTCATGATGTAATCCGCATAGAAATTAAATAAGCAGAGTGACAATATACAGTCTTAAAGTACTCGTTTTCTTATTTGGAACCAGTCTGTTGTTCCATGACCAGTTCTAACTGTTGATTCCTGACTTGCATACAGATTTCTCAAGAGGCAGGTCAGGTGGCCTGGTATTCCCATCTCTTTCAGAATTTTCCACAGTTTATTGTTACCCACACAGTCAAAGGTTTTGGCATAGTCAATAAAGCAGAGATAGATAGTTTTCTGGAACTCTCTTGCTTTTTTGATGATCCAGCACATGGCAATTTGGTCTCTGGTTCCTCTGCCTTTTCTAAAACCAGCTTGGACATCAGAAAGCTCATGGTTCACATATTGCTGAAGCCTGGCTTGGAGAATTTTGAGCATTACTTTACTAACGTGTGAGATAAGTGCAATTGTGCGGTAGTTTGAACATTCTTTGGCATTGCCTTTCTTTGGAGTTGGAATGAAAACTGACCTTTTCCTGTCCTGTAGCCACTGCTGAGTTTTCCAAATTTGCTGGCATATTGAGTCAGCACTTTCACAGCATCATCTTCCAGGATTTGAAATAGCTCTACTGAAATTCCATCACCTCCACTAGTCTTTGTTCATATTAATGCTTTGTAAAGTTCACTTGACCTCACATTCCAAGATGTCTGGCTCTATGTGAGTGATCACTCCATCAGGATTATCTGGGTCATTGATCGCTAAGGAAGGCTTTCTTATTTCTCCATGCTATTCTTTGGAACTCTGCCTTCAGATGGTATATCTTTCCTTTTCTCCTTTGCTTTTCACTTCTCTTCTTTTTACAGTTATTTGTAAAGCCTCCTCAGACAGCCATTCTGCTTTTTTACATTTCATTTTCTTGGGAATGGTCTTGATCCCTGACACCTGTACAATGTCATAAACCTCTGGCCATAGTTCATCAGGCACTCTGTCTATCAGACCTAGTCCCTTAAATCTATTTCTCACTTCCATTGTATAATCATAAGGGATTTGATTTAGGTCATACCTGAATGGTCTAGTGGTTTTTCCCACATTCTTCAATTTAAATCTTAATTTGGCAATAAGGAGTTCATGATCTGACCCATAGTCAACTCCCAGTCTTGTTTTTGCTGACAGTATAGAGCTTCTCCATCTTTGACTGCAAAGGATATCTCTGTATTGGGTTCTACAATTTCTGCCATAGCCCCAGCTCAGCTACCAACAGCACACAGCTCTGATCTTATTTTGTAATTAATACAGGTGCTTCAGTCCCCTGTCATGGAGTATAATTTCAAAAGCTCTGTCTTGAAACATAAAGCTTTCAAAAACTCAGTAAATGGAGTTAGTGGTTATTCAGTTTGTTATCCCTTTAATATAGCAGGAAGGATATAAACTCACTCATTCTTCAGAGAATTTAAAATGTATCCCCTAAATAAGATAAATCATCAGAGAGCCAAATACCTGACTCCCATTACTTTTGTTCTCTTTGCCTATAAGGGTATTTGGTGCTTTGGCATTATACCACCACCCAAAGAGCAATATGAGAAAGTTGGCATTTGAAACATGTCACCAGGTTGCAGTATAACTTAAACTTCGGTATCAAGAACAATCATGTTTCTTTTTAGAAAATAGTGTTATGCAATAAATTCTAAATTTCAAAAATTGCATTCCTTTTCTCTCTCACACACAGACACACAGAGGTGATAAAAATGTGATGGGCCCATTTATGCCACATTCCAATATACTATATTCTAACCCAAATATCTTAAATTAGCTATTTACAGCTTTTTTTTACCCTATTTTCCTTTCACTTTTCATTTTCTGGTTTTTTAATTGTTGATTTGATTCATCTTTATAAGTTATCTTGTATATATATACTTTTTTGAGGTATAGGGAGGAAGAAGAAACAAGTATATTGTTCTGAGTTTTTAATACCACATCATCAAAATTATAATCCAGCATTTCATCTTTTCTTCTTGCTCAAGTACATGCTATTGCTATTGGGCACAAGAATCAAATATAGAACAAAACATCTTCTGAGGACTTCCCTGGTAGTACAGTGGATAAAAATCTGCTTGCCAATGCAGGAGACATGAGTTTGATCCTTAGTAGGGGAAGAACCCACATAACACCAGGTAGCTAAGGCCTATGTGCCACAGCTTCTGAGTCCATATGCTACAGACTATGAGTCACAACTACTGAAGCCTGTGCACCTTAGAGCCTGCATGGGGCAACTACTGAGCTGGCATGCTGCAACTACTGAACTCTGTGTACCCAGAAACTGTTCTGCAACAAGAGGCACCTGTGCACTATAATGAAAAGCAGCCCCTACTCACCACAATTAGAGAAAGCCCATGTCCAGCAACAAACAACAGTAAACATGATTAATTAACTTTAAAGAAACATCTTCTGAGAAACTTCAGACTATGTGATATTTAAAATGAAATTTGGGTGTTTTTATTTAATAAATTATTTGAGATTTTTGTATATATGGACATTTGTCTTTCACAAATGTTGGGAATTTTTTATTTATCCTATAGAAACTATGAGTTTGTGTATAGACTACATTACAATTATGCACCATATTTTGCAATGTTATGCACCAGGTTTTATTCTAGTACTTTCATTCTATTTCCTTCTTTATATATGTTGGAAGTGCTGTAAATCATCAGCATTATTTTGATTTTCTGTTTGTCATGGCTGTAGTTTTAAGTGGAACTAGTCCAGAGTAATTTTGCCACTGTGAAAGTTGGTTTGTGAAAACTTTGTTTGCTATTTGCCTATTAAAGAACCCCTGGACAGCATATTAAAAAGCAGAGACATTACTTTGTCAACAAAGGTTCATCTAGTCAAAACGATGGGTTTTCCAGTGGTCACACATGGATGTGTGATTTGGACTTTAAAGAAAGCTGAGCGCCAAAGAATTGATGCTTTTGAACTGTGTTGTTGGAGAAGACTCTTGAGAGTCCCTTGAACTACAAGGAGATCCACCCAGTCCATCCTAAAGGAGATCAGTCCTGGGAGTTCATTGGAAGGATTAATGTTGAAGCTGAAACTCCAATGCTTTGGCCGCCTGATGTGAAAGGCTGACTCATTTGAAAAGACCATGATGCTGGGAAAGATTGAGGGCAGAAGGGGATGACAGAGGATGAGATGGTTGGATGGCTTCACTGACTCAATGGACATGGATTTGGGTGGACTCTGGGAGTTGTTGATGGATAGGGAAGCCTGGCATGCTGCAGTTCATGGGGTCGCAGAGAGTCGGACATGACTGAGCAGCTGAACTGAACTAAACTGACCTGAAAGAACCCCTTATAAGTTATTATAATGAATAATGAGTTGTTTCCATGCCTGTCTCCTTCATTAGACTACAAGGTTCTGAAGGGAATATTACACTGATTTTCACATCATCAGTACTGCAACAGAATACAGAATACTATGGGTATTTCATGAGTATTATTGGACAGAATTATTTGGAGTGGGGGCATAGATATGGGGCCTTAGTTTCCCCAACCAAGGATCAAACTCCCACCCCTGCATTGGGAGCATGAGTGTTAATCATTGGACTACCAGGGAAGTTCTTAGATTTTTTTAAATAAATAAATTAGTTTTTACAGTATCTAACCAAGACCTTGTTAATGAGATAATGCATGGTTCCCCACTTATTCACTGCTTAAGATTTCCAATTTCTATCTCCTGAGTATACTGCTATCCAGTAAGTTTTCCCTACAAATGCTAATTCTAAAATTTTAACTAAGTGACACTATAATTTCCCCTCCAAATTACCATCTTTAGAAATTATACATTTATACATGATCCAAGACATTTTTGGAACTCTACTATTTGAAATATTGTGGCAATGAAAATAGATATACATATGCATACATATATCTGTGTCCACTAATTATATAGACCTGGTGTTCATGAATTGTAACATTAAATAAGAAAAAAATTTTATACAAACATTCACAATTCAGTGGGAAAAACAAGCACAGATGTTATTCTAGTATAATTACCATTAAATATTAGATATTTCAGCCTTGAATGTTTCCTCATTCTTAGTCATTATCAAGTTCAAGCTATGTAGTTAATTTATTTTTCCAGTCCACACAACCTTCTCAGATTCTTGTCCTTGACCCCTTCTTTTTAAACACATTTCCTTTGACAAGCTCGCCTACCTGGGTAGTGGGTTAAATCACTGAGTTCCTCACCTGCGTGCTTTTTCTTGCTTTGACAAAATGCCACTCTGTTGAGCATGGGCTGTAGCTTCCTGGGTGGTTCCCAAGTGAAGCAATGATACAGCCACAAAGGCAGGACACATCCTTGCATAGGACGCCCCTTGACCAGTGAGAAATGGGCAGGAAAGGGAAACACACAGACCCACCCTCCTCCTTTTGCTTCCTATACTCTTCTCTCTGGTGTTATTTCTCCTCTGGATACTTCCAAGGAAAGTCTCACATGTACAGATAACATGCCCCTTGCTCAACAAGGGCCTGTGTCACTGCTGGTTATGATTCGGTAGCCATTTTCATTCTTTCATTTGTCTTGTATCCATTGTCTTTCATTCTGTACATCTTGGACTTGAATTTCCTAAAGAAAATGGCAGCACTTCAATCCTCCCTCAGGCTATGATTTCTAATACTAATACTGTGAAAATGAAGTCGCTCAGTCATGTCCGACTCTTTGCAACCCCATGGACTGTAGCCTACAATGCTCCTCCAACCATGGAATTTTCCAGGCAAGAGTACTGGAGTGGGTTGCCATTTCCTTCTTCAGAGGATCTTCCCAACCCAGGGATTGAACCTGGGTTACTTGAAAATTAAACACAGTCAAATTAGGAACTGATGTACTGTACTTCTTTAAGATATAGTCTCTATATTTAAATCCTGTATTAAGACCTCACTAAAGGTAACATTTCCTTCAACAGAAAAGTTAAGGATGCTAAGTGGCATAATTAGTTTCCTATATCAAGACAATACTTATAAATGAGCTTTTCCGTTTTATTCCCAGTATAAATACACATATACATTAAGTTTGTTGTCTGAAACAGTTAAACATGAAAATATAGTTGGCTGGAAATTATTGTGAAGGATACAATAAAAACTGAATATTCTCTGAACTTGAATTTTTTCATGATATGAAATTGTGAACAATATGAAAAATTGAGAGAAATTTCAAGCCAATGGGCAGGGAAGGGAGGTGGGAGGGGGCTTTGACATGGGGAGATCGTCTACACCTGTGGCTGATTCGTGTCAATGTATGGCAGAACCAATGCAGTACTGTGAAATGGAATAAGCATTACACAAAAAATAAAAATTAAAAAAAAATTGCATTCCACTTGAAAGACTGTCATTAGTTGCAAGATTACTTCCTTAACTTCTTTTGATGTTAAAATGTCCTTTTATGAAATGACAATGATAGAAAACGGTGGAGTTTGTTTCGTTTTGTTTTGTTTTTTCAAATATATACTCCTGGCAAAATAAAATGCTGGCAACGTGATTTTAGTCCTTAAAAAAAAAAAAAGAAGTCATTATTATAATAAGATACATAAAACAGTCAACCAGGACAAGGCCTTCTACTAGAAGTCAATAACATACATGTTGCAGATTGAATATTGGTAGAGAAAGCTAATTTTATGATGACTCATAAATATTTTCAAGCCAGGACAATGATATGGGTAATAAAACATCATATTCAGAATGCAAACCAGTCACCTACATGGGTCAGGAACAATTCCCTTTTGCCTGTGTATTCAGCATTTGATTTTTTTCTGTGGGGTGTTTTGGTGGGGGAGGGAGAAACACTTGTAGATAGCACAAGAGGTATATTCCAGAATATGGAAAAAACATTTTCTTCCATTTAGTATTACTTTTAAACACAACATAAACTAAATTAGTTGTGAAGGCCACTCATTTGTATGATGGGGTTAAATTCCACCATATGACTCCATTCTCTGCTTGGTTGATATGATTCATCATCATAATGTTTTTGTCTTAATAGAGTAACAGGAAAATAGAGGTTGGTTTGGTTTTCTAAAAGAAAACATGTTTGTTCCCTCTGTATCTTACAAGACTGTTATAAGTGGAAAAGATAATAGTGACCAAAATATAACATTCAAAAAGTGTTTTTAAACTTAAGCTTTCAAATTAAACTCATGGCAGAATCTGAAAGGAGAAAGAAAAGAAAACAACATGCTGGAGATCTCCCTACCCTCTCCCTCCCCTATCCCCCCCCCCCCAACCCTTCCTG
>SJYC01044067.1:0-16479 GCA_006408675.1 Madoqua kirkii | reverse complement strand
ATCACCAGATGGCCAATACCAAAATCAGATTGATTATATTTTTTGCAGCCAAAGATGGAGAAGCTCTATACAGTCAGCAAAAATAATACTGGGAGCTGACTGTGACTCAGATCATGAACTCCTTATTGCCAAATTCAGACTCCAGTTGAAGAAAGTAAGGAAAACCACTAGACCATTTGAATTAATCAAATCCCTTATGATTATACTGTGGAAGTGACAAATAGATTCAAAGATTAGATCTGGTAGACAGAATGCACGAAGAACTATAGACAGAGGTTCACGACATTGTACACAAGACAGTGATCAAGGCCATCCCCCAAAAAAAGAAATGCAAAAGGCAAAAAGGTTTTCAGATGAGGGCTTAAGAAGAGCTGAGAAAAGATGAGAAGCTAAAGGCAAAGGAGAAAAGAAAAGATATACCCATTTGAATGCAGAGTTCCAAAGAATAGCAAGGAAAGATGAAGAACCTTCCTTAGTGATAAATGCAAAGAGATAGAGGGAAAAAATAAAATGGGAAAGACTAGAGAAGAAAGACTTCTTCTGAAGGGAAAGACTCCTTAAGAAAATTATAGATACCAAGGGAACATTTCATGCAACGATGGACACAATAAAGGACAGAAATGGTATGGACCTAACAGAAGCAGAGGATATTAAGAAGAGGTGACAAGAAGACATAGAAGAACTGTACAAAAAAAGATCTCATGATCAAAGATAACCACAATGCTGTAATCACTCACCTAGAGCCAGATATCCTGGAATGAGAAGTCAAGTGGGCCTTAAGAAGCATCACTACAAACAAAGCTAGTGGAGGTGATGGAATCCCAGTTGAGCTATTTCAAATTCTAAAAGATCATGCTGTGAAAGTGCTGTACTCAATATGACAACAAATCTGGAAAACTCAGCAATGGCCACAGGACTGGAAAAGGTCAGTTTTCATTCCAGTTCCAAAGAAAGGCAATGCCAAAGAACGCACAAACTACCACACAACTGTAATCATCTCGCATGCTATCAAAGTAATGATCAAAATTCTCCAAGCCAGGCTTCAACAGTATGTGAACTGTGAACTTCCAAATGTTCAAGATAGATTTTAAAAAGACAGAGAAACTAGAAATCAAATTGCAAACATCAGTTGGATCATAGAAAGAGCAAGAGAATCCCAGAAAAACATTTACTTTTGCTTTATTGATAATGCCAAAGCCTTTGACTGTGTGCCAAAGCCTTTGACACAACAAACTGTGGAAAATTCTTAAAGTTATATGAAAATTAGACCTGTTTCTTGAGAAACCTGTATACAGGTCAAGAAGCAAAAGTTAGAAACAGACGTGGAAGAACAGAATGTTTCCAATTTGGAAAAGGAGTATATCAAGGCTGTGTATTGTCACCTTGTTTGTTTAACTTCTATGGAGAGTACATCATGCGAAATGCCAGGCTGGATGAAACACAATCTGAAATAAAGATTGCCAGGAGAAATATCAGTAACCTCAGATATGCTGGTTACACCATCCTTATGGCTGAAAGCAAAGAGAAATTAAAGAGCCTCTTTATGAAAGTGAAAAGCTTAAAGCTCAACATTCAAAAAACTAAGATAATGACATCCAGTCCCATCACTTCATGTCAAATAGATGGGGAAACAAGGAAAACAATAACATACTTTATTTTCTTGGGCTCCAAAATCACTGCAGATGTTGATTGCCATCATGAAATTAAAAGACATTTGCTCTTTGGAAGAAAAACTATGACAAGCCTAGATAGTATATTAAAAAGCAGGGACATTACTTTGCCAGAAAAGGTCCAAATAGTCAAAGCTATGGTTTTTCCAGTAGTCATGTACAGATGTGAGAATTGGACCACAAAGTCTGAGTGCCAAAGAATTGATGCTTTTGAAATGTGGTGTTGGAGAAGACTTTTGAGATTCCCTTGGACTGCAAAGAGATCAAGCCAGTCAATCCTAAAGGAAATTAATCCTGAATATGCATTGGAAGACTGATAATGAAGCTGAAACTCCAATACTTTGGCCACCTTATGTGTAGAGCTGATTCATTAGAAAAGACCCTGCTGCTAGGAAAGATTAAAGGCAGGAGATAAAGGAGATGACAGGACAGGATAGCTGTGTGGCATCACCGACTCAGTGGACAAGAGTTTGAGCAAGTTCCATGAGATGGTGGAGGACAGGGATGCTTGGCAAGCTGCAGTCCTTGGAGTTACAGAGAACTGGATACAACTGAGTGACTGAACAACAATAAAAGTTTTAAGACTCTCTGCTAATTATAGAAAAATTCCATAGCTATTTTTCCATCCCAGAGGAAGAAGCACTATTTTGATTTCAGTCCTCAAAATAAGCCACTGACAACAGACCACATAAAAACATCATGTGGACTATTGTGAGCTTCTTAGATAAGCTATATATTTGACTTATGTTTTTTCTTATTGCAAATTTTATAAATATAAATCACAGCACTAATGAGTTTTAAAAGAATAACCATAGGAAAACTTTATGAATAAGATCTTCAGGCTTTTAGGCTCTCTTGAAGAAAATAAGATTACCTGCTGCCTTTTCAAGTTGTTTTCTCACTTTCTTTTTTCCTTTTTGTCTGCATGCATGGAGTTTGGAGATCAGTGATAGAACCCATGCCCCTTGCAGTGGAAGTGCAGAATCTTAACCACTGGATCCCCAGTGAAAGCCACTCTTACATATTTTAAAAAGAATAGTGATTAATCGCTGTGGCATTTTATAAAGTCATTTCCTCTTTGAACATATTTTTGTTATCTTGAATAACTAAATCCTTTAAAATTGTTTTACCTTTTTTTTTATCATTGGCATTGTTGAAGAAAAGATACCAGACTATAGAAATTAAGGGAAATATTGACATTATTAATTTTAACTAATTTTAAATTAATTATGGAAATTTTCAAGTTTAATTTTAAGTATGTTGACTGAAATCAAGTATACCTATGGTGGATTCATGTCAATGTATGGCAAAACCAATACAATATTGTAAAGTAATTAGCCTCCCATTAAAATAAATAAATTTTTAAAAATACTTTCAAATAATTTTAACATAAGTGAACACTTTTTTGAAGTTTTCCCCTAAAACTGAAAACAATCAACTTTTTTATTTATTTCAATTTATTTTTAATTGAAGGATAATTGACTTACAGAATTTTACTGTCAAACTTCAACATGAATCAGTGATAGGTATACATATATACCCTCCCTTTTGAATCTCTCTCCCTTCTCCCTCCCCACCCTACCCCTCTAGGTTGATGCAGAGCCACTGTGTGAGCCATACAACAAATTCCCTTTAGCTATGTTTTTTATGTATGGCAATGTAAGTTACCATGTTACTCTTTCCATACATCTCACCCTCTCCTGCCCTCTCCCCACATCCATAAATTTGTTCTCTATGTCTGTTTCTGCATTGCTGCCCTGTAAATAGATAATTCAGTACCATTTTTCTAGATTCCATATATGTGTGTTGCTGCTGCTGCTGCTGCTAAGTCGTTTCAGTCGTATCTGACTCTGTGAGACGCCATAGACATCAGCCCACCAGGCTCCACTGTCCCTGAAATTCTCCAGGCAAGAACACTGGAGTGGGTTGCCATTTCCTTCTTCAATGCATGAAAGTGAAAAGTGAAAGTGAAGTTGTTCAGTCATGTCCAACTCTTTGCAACCCCATTGACTGCAGCCTACCAGGCTCCTCTGTCCATGGGATTTTCCAGGCAAGAATACTGGAGTGGGTTGCTATTGCCTTCTCTATATGTGTGTTAGAATGTGATATTTAACTTTCTCTTTCTGACTCACTTCCTCCTATATGATATGTTTTAGCTTCATCCACCTCAAGTCAGACACAACTGAGTGACAGAATTGAACTGAACTGAACCTCATCAGAACTAACTCAAATGTGTTCCTTTTTATGGCTTAGTAATATTCCATTGTGTATATGTACCACAACTTCTTTATCCATTCATCTGTCAATGGGCATCTAGGTTGTTTCCAAAATAGTACTTCAATAAACAATGGGATACATGTGTCTTTTTCAACCCTGGTTTCCTCAAGGTACATGTCTAGGAGTGGGATTGCTGGGTCATATGGTGGCTTTATTCCTACTTTTTAAAGGAATTCCCATACAGTCTTTCATGAGAATTTACATTACCACCAACAGTGCAAGAGCATTCCCTTTTCTCCACACCTTCTCCAGCATTTATTGTTTGTAGACTTTTTGAAGATGGCCATTCTGATGGGTGGGAGGTGATATCTCATTGTGGCTTTGATTTGCATTTCTCTAATAGTGAATGATGTTGAGCATTTTTTCATGTGTTTGTTATCCATCTGTATGTCTTCCTTTGGAGAAATGTCTGTTTAGGTCTTTTCTCCATTTTTTCATTGGGTTGTTTGTTTTTCTGGCATTGAGTTGTATAAGATGTTTGTATATTTTGCAAATTAATCCTTTGTCAGTTGTTTCATTTGCTATTATTTTCTCCCATTTTGAGAGTTGTCTTTTCAGCTTGCTTATAGTTTCCTTTATTATGCAAAAGCTCTTAAGTTTAATCAGGTCCCACTTGTTTGCTTTTGTTTTTATTTCCATTACTGCAGGAGGTGGGTCATCAAAGATCTTGCTTTGATTTATGTCGTCGAGTGTTCTTCCTATGTTTTCCACTAAGAGTTGTCTAATTTCTGGTCTTACATTTAGATCTTTAATCCATTTTGAGTTTCTTTGTGTATGGTGTTAGGAAGTGTTCTAATTTCATTTTTTTACTTTTACATATCCAGTTTTCCCAGCAACACATATTGAAGAGACTGTCTTTGCCCCATTATATATTCTTGCCTCGTTTGTCAAAAATAAGGTACTCATAGGTGCATGGGTTTATTTCTGGGCTCTCAATCTAGTTCCATTGATCTATATTTCTGTTTTGTACCAGTACCATAGTGTCTTGAAGACTATAGCTTTGTAGTATAATCTGAAAACAGGAAGCTTGATTCTTCCAGCTCCATTTTTCTTTCTCAAGACTGTATTGGCTATTCGGGGTCTTTTGTATTTCCATATGAATTGTGAAATTACCAATGGTAATTCACAGATTACATTGAATCTGTAGATTGCATTTGGTAGGGTATTCATTTTCACAATATTGATTCTTCCTACCCAGGAACATGAAATATCTCTCCATCTGTTTAGTTCATCTTTGATTTCATTCATTAGTGCCTTAGCGTTTTCTGCATATAGGTCTTTTGTCTCCTTACTGCTGCTGCTGCTACTAAATCACCTCAGTTGTGTCCGACTCTGTGTGACCTCATAGACAGCAGCCGACCAGGCTCCACCATCCCTGGGATTCTCCATGCAAGAACACTGGAGTGGGTTGCCATTTCCTTCTCCAACGCATGAACGTGAAAAGTGAAAGCGAAGTCGCTCAGTCATGTCCAACTCTTGGCCCACCAGGCTCCTCCATCCATGGGATTTTCCAGGCAAGAGTACTGGAATGGGGTGCCACTGCCTTCTCCGTTTGTCTCCTTAGGTAAGCTTATTCCTGCATTTCTGTATATTAACAATGGAAAACCAGAAGGAGAAATAGGGAATTAATCCCATTCACCACTGCAACAAAAAGAATTAAATATCTAGGAATAAGCTTTGTCTTCTTACGTAAGTTTATTCTTAGATATTTTCAAGAGTCTTCTCCAACACCACAGTTCAAAAGCATCCATTCTTCGGCGCTCAGCCTTCTTCACAGTCCAACTCCCACATCCATACATGACCACAGGAAAAACCATAGCCTTGACTAGATGGACCTTGTCGGCAAAGTAATGTCTCTGCTTTTGAATATACTGTCTAGGTTGATCATAACTTTCCTTCCAAGGAGTAAGCGTCTTATAATTTCATGGCTGCAGTCACCATATGCAGTGATTTTGGAGCCAAAAAAATAAAGCCTGACACTGTTTCCACTGTTTCCCCATCTATTTCCCAGGAAGGGATGGGACTGGATGCCCTGATCTTTGTTTTCTGACTGTTGAGCTTTAAGCCAACTTTTTCACTCTCCTCTTTCACTTTCATCAAGAGGCTTTTTAGTTCCTCTTCACTTTCTGCCATAAGGGTGGTGTCATCTGCATATCTGAGGTGATTGATATTTCTCCCAGCAATCTTGATTCCAGCCTGTGTTTCTTCCAGTCCAGCATTTCTCATGATATACTCTGCATAGAAGTTAAGTAAGCAGGGTGACAATATACAGTTTTGACATACTCCTTTTCCTGTTTGGAACTATGTCCAGTTCCAACTGTTGCTTCCTGACCTGCATACAGATTTCTCAAGAGGTCAGGTGGTCTAGTAGTCCCATCTCTTTCAGAATTTTTCACAGTTTGTTGTGACCCACACAGTCAAAGGCTTTGGCATAGTCAATAAAGCAGAAATAGATGTTTTTCTGGAACTCTTTCCTTTTTCCATGATCCAGCGGATGTTAGCAATTTGATCTCTGGTTCCTCTGCCTTTTCTAAAACCAGCTTGAACATCAGGAAATTCATGGTTCACATGTTGCTGGAGCCTGGCATGTAGAATTTTGAGCATTATTTTACTAGGGTGTGAGATGAATGCAATTGTGTGGTAGTTTGAGCATTCTTTGGCATTGCCTTTCTTTGGAATTGAAATAAACACTGACCTTTTCGAGTCCTGTGGCCACTGCTGAGTTTTCCAAATTTGTTGGCATATTGAGTGCAGCACTTTCACAGCATCATCTTCCAGGATTTGAAACAGCTCCACTGGAATTCCATCACCACTAGCTTTGTTCGTAGTGATACTTTCTAAGGCCCACTTGACTTCACATTTTATGATGTCTGGCTCTAGTTTAGTGATCACATCATCATGATTATCTTGGTCGTGAAGATCTTTTTTGTACAGTTCTTCTGTGTATTCTTGCCACTTCTTCTTAATATCTTATGCTTCTGTTAGGTCCAGACCATTTCTGTCCTTTATCGAGGCCATCTTTGCATGAAATGTTCCCTTGGTATCTCTAATTTTCTTGAAGAGATCTCTAGTCTTTCTGTTGTTTTCCACTGGAGAAGGGAATGGCAAGCCACTTCAGTATTCTTGCCTTGAGAACCCCATGAACAGTATGAAAAGGCAAAATGATAGGATACCAAAAGAGGAACTCCCCAGGTCAGTAGGTGCCCAATATGCTACTGGAAATCAGTGGAGAAATAACTCCAGAAAGATGAAGGGATGGAGCCAAAGCAAAAACAATACCCAATTGTGGATGTCACTAGTGATAGAAGCAAGATCCGATGCTGTAAAGAGAAATATTGCATAGGAACCTGGAATTTCAGATCCATGAATCGAGGCAAATTGGAAGAGGTCAAACAAGAGATGGCAAGGGTGAATGTTGACATTCTAGGAATCTGCGAACTAAAATGGACTGTAATGGGTGAATTTATCTCAGATAACTATTCTATCTGAGGCAGGAATCCCTCAGAAGAAATGGAGTAGCCATCATGGTCGACAAAAGAGTCTGAAATGCAGTACTTGGATGCAGTCTCAAAAAAGACAGAATGATCTCTGTTCATTTCCAAGGCAAACCATTCTATATCACAGTTATCCAAGTCTATGTCCCACCCAGTAATGCTGAAGAAGCTGAAATTGAACAATTCTATTAAGACCTACAAGATCTTTTAGAACTAACACCCAAAAAAGATGTATTTTTCATTATAGGAGACTGGAATGCAAAAGTAGGAAGTCAAGAAACACTTAGAGTAACAGGCAAATTTGGCCTTGGAATGCAGAATGAAGCAGGGCAAAGACTAATAGAGTTTTGCCAAGAAAATGCACTGGTCATAGCAAACACCCTCTTCCAACAACACAAGAGAAGACTCTACACATGGACATCACCAGATGGTCAACACCGAAATCAGATTGATTATATTCTTTGCAGCCAAAGATGGAGAAGCTCTATACAGTCACAAAAACAAGACCAGGAGCTGACTGTGGCTCAGATCATGAACTCCTTATTACTAAATTCAGACTCAAATGGAAAAAGATAGGAATATTGTTAGACCATTCAGGTATGACCTAAATAAAATCCCTTATGATTATACAGTGGAAGTGAGAAATAGATTTAAGAGGCTAGATCTGATAGAGTGCCTGATGAACTATGGACTGAGGTTTGTGACATTGTACATGAGACAGAGATCAAGACCATCCCCATGGAAAAGAAATGCAAAAAAAGCAAAATGCTGTCTGGGGAGGCCTTATAAATAGCTGTGTATGAAGAGAAGTGAAAAGGAGAAAAGGAAAGATATAAGCATCTGAATGCAGAGTTCCAAAGAATAGTAAGAAGATATAAGAAAGCCTTCTTCAGTGATCAATGCAAAGAAATAGAGGGAAACAACAGAATGGGAAAGACTAGAGATCTCTTCAATTCACTGATTAGCTCTCGGAATTTTCTGATACCATACTTTGAGTTTTCAATGAATGGTATCATGTCACTGGCAAACAGTGAGAGCTTTACTTCTTCTTTTCCGATCTGGATTACTTTTATTTTTCTTCTCTGTTTGCTATAGCTAGGACTTCCAGAACAATGCTGAATAATAGTGGGGAAAGTGGGCACCCTTGTATTGCTCTTAATCTTAGGGGAATGCTTTCAGTTTATCACCAATGAGAATAATGTATGCTGTAGGTTTATCATATATGGCCTTTACTATATTTGAGGTAGATTCCTTCTATGCCCATTTTTTGAAGATTTGTATTGCTATAAACTTCCCTATGAGGACTGCTTTTGCTACAAACCATAGGTATTGAGTTGTCAGCTTTTCATTATCATTTGTTATTAGAAAATTTTTTTTTCCCCTTTTGATTTCCTCAGTAACCTGTTGGTTATTTAGAAATGTGTTGTTTAATCTCCATGTGTTTGAGTTTCTTACACTTTTTTACCCTGTAATTGATCTACTCTCATAGCATTGTTGTTGGAAAAGATGCTTGATACAATTTCAATTTTCTTAAATTTACTGAGGTTTGATTTGTGACCTATGATGTGGTCTCTCCTGGAGAATGTTCCATGTGCACTTGAGAAAAAAGTGTAATCTTCTGCATTTGGATGGAATATCCTGAAGATATTAAGGAGATCCATCTCATCTAATGTATCATTTACAACTTGTGCTTCCTTATTAATTTTCTGTTTTGATGAACTATCCATTGGTGTGGGTGGGGGTTAAAGTCTCCACTATTATTGTGTCACTGTAAATTTCTCCTTTTATGTTTATTAGTGTTTGTCTTATATATTGAGGTGCTCCTATGTTGGGTGCATAAATATTTGCAATTGTTGTGTCTTCTTCTTGGATTGATCCTTGGGTAATTTTGTAGTGTCCTTCCTAATCTCTTGCAATCTTTTTTAATTTAAGGTCATTTTGTTTAATATGAGCATTGCTACAAAAGCTTTCTTTTGCTTCTCATTTGCATGGAATATAATTTTCCATCCTCTCACTTTCAGTCTCTCTATGTCTTTAACTCTGAAGTGGGTTTCTTGTAGACAGCATATATATGGGTCTTGGTTTTGTATCCATTTAGTCAATCTGTGTCTTTTGATTGCAGCATTTAATCCATTTACATTTAAAATAATTATTGATATATATGTTTCTATTCCCATTTTCTTAGTTGTTTAGGGTTGATTTTGTAGATTTTTTTTTTCTTCTCTTCTATTTTTGACCATATATGTCCTTTTAACGTTTGTCATAAAGTTGGTTTGGTGGTACTGAATTCTCTTAATTTCTGCTTGTTTGAAAACCTTTTTATATTTCTCCAACAATTATGAATGAGATCCTTACCAGCTATATAACCTTAGTGTAGATTTTTCCCTTTCAGTACTTTAAATATATCCTGCCATTCCCTTCTGGCCTGCAAAATTTCTGCTGAAAGCTGTTAAGCATATGGGGTTTCCCTTGTATGTTACCTGTTGCTTCACCCTTGATGCATTTAATAGTCTTTCTTTGTGTTTAGTCTTTGTTAGTTTGATTAGTATGTGTCTTGGCATCTTTCTCCTTTGGTTTATCCTCTGTGGGACTGTTTATTCCTCTTGGATTTGATTGACTATTTCCTTTTGCATGTTGTGGAAATTTTCAACTATAATCACTTCAAAACTTTTCTCATAGCTTGTCTTTTCTCTTCCTCTTCTGCAACCCCTATAATTCGAATGTTGGTGCATTTGACACTGTCCCAGAGGTCTCTGAGACTATCCTCCTTTCTTTTCATTCCTTTTACTTTATTCTGCTCTTGAGAAGTAATTTCTATCATTTTATCATCCAGCTCACTGTTTCATCCTTCTGCTTCAGATATTCTATTATTGATTCCTTCTAGAGTATTTTTTAATTTCAGTAGTTGTGTTGTTTGTCTCTTCATGTTTATCCTTTAATTTTTCTAGGTCTTTGTTCATTGATTCTTGATTTTCTCCGTTTTGTTTTCAAGATTTTTTATTATCTTTACTATCATTATACTGAATTATTTTTCAGGTAGTTTGCCTATTTCCTCTTCCTTTATTTGGACTTCTATGTTTCTAGTTTGTTTCTTCATTTGTGTAGTATTTATCTGCCTTTTTTTTTTTTAACTCACCGTGTTTGAGGTCAACTTTTCCCAGGCTTCAAGATCGAATTATTTCTTCCTTTGGTTTCTGCCCTCCCAAGGTTGGTCCAGAGGTTTGTGTAAGCTTCATATAAGATGAGACTTGTGCTGAGTTTTGTTTTCTTGCTTGTTTTTCCTCTAATGGGCAAGGCTGAGTGATGTGGTAATCCTGTCTGCTGATGATAGGGTTTGTATTTTTGTTTTGTTTGTTGTTTAAATGAGGCGATCTGCACAGGGTGTTATTGGTCATTGGAAATGCCAAGTCCTACATTCCAGTGATTTCCTTTGTGTGAGTTCTCACTATTTGATATCCCCTAAGGTTAGTTCTCTGATAGTCTAGAGTCTTGGAGTCATTGTTCCCACTCAGGGTTTGATATCTGGTCAGGAACAAAGATTCCACAAGTGGTTTGTTATGGCATTGAGTGATATTAAAACAATTATCCAAAAATAAGAAACCAAAACTGAAGCCCAGACAAATTACAGTTACAAAATCAGGCAAATAATAATTAAAATAAATGAATATGCACATATACATATACATGCATGAGCAAAGTCAGAACAGACCAACAAAAATAAAGTGCACTAGACTGACTCAGCTAACAAAAGAAACCAACAATTATATCTATTGGTTAAGAACAAAACTAACTAAAGAACAACCTGGAAAACAAAACTAAAGGAGGGTGCCAAGTAGGGAATAAAGCAATGAAAATAAAATAACAAATACATTGAGAGGGAAGGAAGAAACAATAGATATGCAAAACTAAGTAGAAGTAGATAAAGAAGATTTATATATATTAAAAACTAACTGCAAGGGGAAAAGAACAGTAGGAAACCAAATAAAGGAATAAATGTAGAAAAAATAATAGGTTTAAAAAATTAAAATTAAAAAAAAAGAGAGAGAGAGAGAGAGAAAATCTTCCACAGCTAAAAAAGCCTAACATAGATGCAGAGGTTTTTAACAGCAATAAAAAGTGTGACTGGGCAGGGGGAGGGGGGGACTCAAAAGCTTAATTAGATTTCATAGTGCCAATAAAATCAACAACTACAACTTAGGGAGGGGAGAGGAAGGGGGGGGATTCTATGGAATCTATGGAACAAGTCAAAACATAAGAATAATAAATGCTTTTCTTAAGTAACTGCTGTCAGAGTCCTTTCCCTCACTGGGAATCACAGTCCACTTCACCTCCTTAGGATGCCCTTTAAAACTGTGCTGATCTCTGGACCTGATGTGGGGGCAGCTCAGATTCTAATCTGGTTCTACTCAACTGAGTTCTGCCTCCAGTGTCCCTGGCTATCAGAACTAGTGCGTTTTCTTTTGTGGGAGCTCTCAATGATGTTTTATATATTCCATAGACACTGAGTCTGCCTAGTTAATTGTATGAACTTAATTTGAACTTTGTACAGCTGGTGGGAGGGTTTTGAGTCCTATTCCTTGTCACACTGCCCTTAGGTTTCAATTGTGGTTTTCTTTCCACCTCTACATGTGGGTTGTCCCCTGGAGTTTGCTACTGAGGCTGACCTGGCAGACTTTGGTTTGGCCCTGTGAGGGTCAGGTATGGAGATGGTGCAGCTTTTTAGGTCGCAGGGGTTCTGGCAGCACCAGGTACCCAGGGGAGTTAGCAGCTGGGCAGTAGGAAATACAGTGCTCTAGAAGAGTATGGCAACAAGTATTGGCCAATAAGCTCCAGTATTCTTGACTGGAAAACCACCCTCCGTGGCAGAGAAGCCTGGCAGGCCAGAGTCTACAGTCACAAAGAGTTGGACACTATTGAAGCAATCCCACAAAGTCCTTCTATGTAGATCAGTACTTCAGGCACATAGAGGGGCCCCCCAGCTGGGGTCCTACTCTGTACATCAGTGCATCAGGCACTTAAAGGGTCACGCTGCGTGGAGTCCTACTCTGTAGTTCAGTGTATTAGGTGTTTGATGGGCCAGCCTCTCTATTGTTCAGCTGCAAATGCTGGCTTGTGGTGGGAGAGAGGCTTTGGCGATGGCTCTACCCCTTACATATGACTCAGCAGTATCACCTTGCTTCCATGGCTTCCTAATTTTCCTCCACAGTCATTTCCCACCACAATCTCCTCCCTCACATTCCCTCAATCTGCCTCTCTGCAGTGATCATCAGCCCTCACACAGGTAAAGCTCCACATCCCTAAACTCCAGCACCCAGCCACTGCACCACCTGGGTATGTATGGCTGTGGCAAGGATTGTCTGATTTTCATTCCATTTAGGCTGCCACAGAACCGCTGTTTCACTCTCAACATTAAATATTTCTCGTATGACTCAGACAATTGCCCTGATGTGGGGATCAGATCCCTGCTTCAGTTACCCCACCCGTCAAGGAAAGGTCCAATCTTACTAACACTCCTGCTTTTCCCCTAGTTCCTTCATCTTATTTAGCTTTGTGTGGATCTCTATATTCTTTTCTGCTGGTAAGGTACTCTTGTCTGCTCTCAGCTATTTTTCTCCATGCATTCTGTGTCCGAAGGTATATTCCTGATGTATCTGTGGAGAGAGATGGACTCCACATCCACCTACTCCTCCTCCATCTTGTTCTCAGTCAAGACAACCATGTCTAACACTCAGATTTTATCACAATTTGAAGACATTTCCAGTATTTATGACTTAAATTTCTTTTAATGGGCAAATACAGTCAGTAACATGGAAAAGGTGGTATTTCAATGGATAAAAATAGAATAAAATGATGAAATATTTGTTTTCTTTTTTGTCTTTCGCATCTCTACTTCTATGCTTATTATATCATATTACCAATAGCACTCTTTCAATAAATGCTGAGATGTTCTAATCAACTTCCATTCCCTCTTTCAATCTAATCAACTTCCATTCCCTTTTTAGTCTGTATATTGAATATTCTAGGCCAATGACATTAACACTTGACAGTTTTTTGCTTTTTCATTTTTTCAGAAGTTCACTTCAGTCACTCAGTAGTGTTAGGCTCTTTGCACTCCATGGACTGCAGCCCACCAGGCTTCCTTGTCCATCACCAACTCCCAGAACCTACTCAAACTCATGTCCATTGAGTTAGTGATGCCATTCAACCATCTCATCCTCTGTCGTCTGCCAGGGTCCAGCCCTGGTGGATCCAGGGTAAGTGGCACCGGAACAGGCTATTTGAACATAGGTTCCCTGAGCAATTAGAGTCATCAGTCCTACTGCCACCTCCTTTGGAGCAATTAGGGTCATCAGCCCTGTTGTTCCCCCAGTGTTGAATTTTCGGGATGGATAGGACCCCACTCAGGGTGCTGCAGACCCCCCTGTAGGATAGACAGGGTGAGTAGGAATGGGAAGTGTTAAAGGGTTTAAGAGAAACTGGATTTTCTAAAGGTTGAAAGAAACCTGCTTTCCTCGGTTTGAAAAGAAAACCCCCCTTGCCAAACGTAAAAGGCAGACTTTTTGATAAGACTTAATTTTCTGACACGGGTAACAATGAATCAAAAGAAGAACAACTCTTTATAGAAGTAATTTTACAACTGTTAAACAAAAAAGAAAGTTAAAAAGGCTAGTGATCAATTCCTTTTAAATTTGTACAAGAACAATGTCCTTGGTTTCCAGAAAAGGGTACTCTTAATTTAGATACTTGGGTGAAGGTAGGGAAATAGCTAAAAACTTATTATACTTTGCATGAGCCAAAAAAAACTTCCTGTAAATGCTTTTGCTCTGTGCAATATGATTAGAAATGTTCTGGACCCCCATCATGAGGCTGTTAGACAGACTATGGGAGAGGCTATAGCGGTGGATGGTAGTGGGTCTCCACTTTCTATGTAGATCATATTTTCTGCCATTGACAGATAAAAGGAGGAAGATAAAAGGAAAAGTTTACAGGATGCTGCGGCTGGGCGCCCTGGCGAGCCCCCTCCCCCTCTACGCAAACCTTTAAAAATTTATCCACCATTTTCTGATTTAAGGCGACCACCACCACGTCTGCTTGCCTCCAAAGCCTCCCAGAACATTGCCTAAGGTAGAAAAAAAATAAATAGATTTTTCTAAAAAACAAAGGAGCTTCTAAAGCAGAGCCTGCTCCTTGCAGAAAACCCCCTCAGGGGGGCCTCACCCAAACAAAAAAAAAAGAAAAAGAAGAGAAAAAGAAACAAAATAATTGTAATAAAAGGATTTTACAAATAAAAAATGTTTCTCTTGTGGCCAAATAGAACATTTTTGCCGGCAATGTCCTGCTAAACAGAGACAGCGAGCCGTGCCAGTCAACCCCAGGTAGCTCAGGACTAGACCTCAGCTCCACCACCACAACAATATTAACCCCTGACATGCCGTTACTCGATTCCAATGGGAGTGGCTGGCCACCTGCCTGAGGACATACTGCACCTGTGCTAAGGCATAGCTCGCTTTCTTTTCAAGGAATTTTGGTGCTGCCTGGTGTAGTAGATTCTGATTATACTGGACAAATTAACGTTTTATTCTCGCTGCCTTCTAAAGCTGTGCAAATTAATAAAAGTTAAAGAATAACACAGCTTTTGCTTTTACCTTATTATCAGACAAGAAAAACCTTGACTTCTCAAGCTAGGGGCCCCAGAGGATTTGGATCTAGTGATCTAGCTTTTTAGGTGCAGGAAATTACAGCTTCTAGGCCTTTAAAAGATCTTTTAATTCAAGGATATAAAATGTCAAGGCTGTTAGACACTAGAGCAGACATTTCTTACCTTGCTGGGAAAGACTGGCCCAGCTCCTGGCCAACACATACTACTGAAAATAAGTTGGTGAGATTAGACAAAGTGGTATGCAGGGTGGGAGTGCTGTAGAAGAAAAGGTAAAAGAGAGTTTAAAAACTTGAAGAGTAGTGAGTTCCCTATTGCTGGAGATATTCAAGCAAAGATTAGGTGGTTACTTGTCACCTAAAAAGCTATACCAGATTTAGGTTATGGAAAGATAACTGAAGAAGCTTATAAAGATATTGTGCAATACCTCTTTACTTGCTTCTTATATTTAGGTCTGCCTAAATATTTAGGTCTGCCTAAACGTTTTAAAACTGATAATGCCCCTTTAAAGCTGCGGAGAGATTGTTTACTAACTTTAAATGATTTCAAGAAATTATTAGGGGATATTAATTGAATACACCCACATTTAAAAATTGACTACTGCAGATTTAAAGCCTATGTTTGATTAAAAAGTGATCTTAATCCCAGTTCTAAGAGAAAGTTGTCTAATGAGACAGAGTCAGCTCTTGTTAAAGTGGATGAGGCTTGAAATGATCAGTTAATTAGGATTAATATTACCAAAAGATGAGATTAAATTATTCTTGCCACAAAACATACACCTACAGGATGCTTATGACAAGATGGCTCTTTGGTTCCACCTACCAGTGATCCTAAGAAAAATAGTTTTATCTTATCCCAACTTGGTGGCACAATTAATTATAAAAGGAAGAAAAAGAAGTGTAAAACTTTTTAGAAAAGAAATAACAAATATAATAATTCCATTCAATAAGGATCAACTACAAGTCTTTTACAAAATAGTGATGATTGACAAGTTGCACTGATAGATTTCAGGGGTCAAATTTTGTTTCATTTGCCCTCAAGCCCCCACAGTAGTTAAAAGTTCAAAAATATTAGATTGGTGGTTTGAGGATACCTGTGAAACTTTCCAACCCTATGTAGTTCCTTTGCTCCCCTTTACCCTATGGGGGAGGGATGTGCTGTCTCAAATATGAGTTGCTCAGAAAAGAGTTTTCTCAATTTCTTAGTTATCAATAGGTGGAACAATTAACAACACTTTATATATTATTATAAATACATAATATAAACATATTTGCCTAATTACAGTTTACCTAATTAGATATGGGTATAAATAAAATATAATAAAGGTATACCTAATTCTATTTATAGATCTATACTTAGTTAATTTGTATATAAATTAGTA
>SJYC01044062.1:0-11737 GCA_006408675.1 Madoqua kirkii | reverse complement strand
ATATATAACAGTTTAAAAGTATTATAATACGTTTTGTAATAGCACCTATGTAGCTCTACTATGACATCTATTATGAAGAGGTTGGGAGCTGGGGTAAATAGGCCTAGACAGTAGCAAATTTCTATATTCAATGTGAAGTGGTGCAATTAACTCCGTATATACTGTGAGATTTAAAGGATATATATTGTAATTCCTAGAACTACCACTAAAAAATCTGTATAGTGAGATTGGTGAAAAATAATAAATAAGTTAAGATAAGTATGTATTTAATAATTATAAACAAGGCAAAAAAATGTAAATCAGCAAAGTAATAATGACAACAACAACAATAGTAGTAAAACTGTAGACCTAAATACAACCGAGTAATAATTGTGTTTATTGACTAAAGACTCAGACTCAAAGTTAGCCATAGATTATCAACATGGATTTAGAATGAAGAAATGAAAATTAATTCTATATTGCCTGCAAAACCTACTTTAAAAACAAGTTGGTTAAACGTAATTGAATGAAAAAAAGATATTCCATGCAAACAGGAAACATTAAAAAGGAGATAGTGGCTGCTTTAGTGTCCTATAAACTAGACTTCAACACACAGAGAACATCCAGAAATAGAAGCTGTATTTCATAAGATAAAACTTCAATAGATTGAAGAATCTATATCATAAATACATAACTTTTAATATGAGAGCTTTAACTAGGTGAAGGATCAAAATAAATTCTTTTAATGTTTTGGAGATTAAAATTTTTATCCCTTTCAAGGGGAAGCTTTGAGATATTTGTGTAGATATACTGAAATCATGTGGGTAAGATTTTAGAATTTCTTCATATTAAAATGAACCAAGGAAATTAAATAATTTTTTAAATAATCTAACTAAATCTCCAGCTACAAAGACATTTTAAATGAAGGACTAAGTAAACCTCAAGTATCTTTTCACCTTGGAAGGTGTCTAGGACAAGTTTTCACATTTCAAATTCTCCACCTATTCCTGAAAGAGGCTAGAGTCTTAGAACATAGGTTTATCTTCCTGTCTACATCTCCTCTGCTGGGTTTTTGTAAAGCTGGTATCTTTTAGAGCAATCAAATGTAAAATTTTCCCTTCCCTTAGATATAGAAGTAACCTTAAGATGGAAAATAGTCCCTGATGGAAATCCTTAACAAAAACATTATTTGGAATTCAAGAATATGACCGCTTTGGGATAAGGGAAAGAACACTTGGTTAGCAGAACTGTGTTTTCCCAGCTCATCCACCTATGACATACAGAACTTTACAAAATACAAGTTATATTGTATGTGGCTCAGGTTTTCTCCGACCTTAGGGACTTTGTTTTAAAAATACAATGGAAAAGGACAAGCATCATCAAGCCAGTTGCACACTTATTGCTTTACGTAGCAGAGAATTTGTAAACTATTACTAGCACTAAAAGGTACTTTAAAAGCTATATAAATTGTTCATTTTTACATTTTCTTGGCAAAGAAAGAAATCATAAGTAAGCAGATTTTTTATTTTGACAAATTGACAGAAGTTGTTTAATTTTTCCTTTTCCAGAAAGAGGAAAAATGTCTCCATAGTTTCTATGTTTTTAATTGTTTACTTCAGTGTCAGCATATCCTCAAAAAATGTGGAAAGAAAGCAGATTTAGATTCACATTGAGTTTTTACTTATATTGACATTTATATTTGCATAGTAGAGAAACACAAAGCATTTATGTGTAAAACACATGAAAGATAGTGCTGATAGTACAAACCCAGTTAAGTGTGACTCAGAATTTGCTTATTATTTCTACTTACTTCCAGAGGCATATAATACGGAAGTAAATCACTAGGCTTATTTTACAGTGGTGGCAAATGTCAAAATCATAAATATCTGATATTAATATTAAACATAAATATATTTTTATGTCCAACATGACATATGTTCTATAAGATACACTGGAAATAATTAAATGTCAAGGAAATATATTAACACATGACTTGAAAAAATTCGAATGGCAATTAAAGAAGATATTGATATTTATCTTCTTTAAAGTTAGATTGACATATTTACAAAGAATTTACTATATATTCAAGTTGATTGATACCAGCCACAAAAGCTTTTTTTGCTTGCAATCTCAAAGTAAACCTGCATACCTCATCACCTGTGGAAATCTGAGTGTCTTTGCAACTTCAGTGAGCCAGTGCTAATAGAAAACTAGAACTCATTTCAGTGCATTATCATCTTTAGAAAAGGACTGTGCCTTTAAAAGAAGGGGCTATTTAGTCTCAGGAACATAGTGGAAAGCAAGTCATAGAATAAAATATTGGCAATGTCCATCCTAACATGCCCCATGGGAGAGGAAGCCCTGTCTCTTATACACATCTACCAATTTTATGTTCATGCAGATCCTTGTTTCTCTAAAATACATATAACTTAATAAAGAACAGGAAATATATTTTACTTAATAATTGAGATTCATTCATTTCTTTTAATGAAAAAATTGCATATTTTCTTATTTTGTAAATGGCAACTGTATTTTGTGCTATAATATGAAAACTTGAATGTATATTATCTGTTATGAAAACACATCTAAATAGTAACCATAATGTTAAAGATGATTATAAAATTTTTCCTCTGTATTGTGCATGTTAAATCACTTCAGTCATGTCCAGCTGTTTGAGACACTATGGACTGTAGCCCGCCAGGCTCCTCTGTCCATGGGATTCTCCAGGCAAGAATGCTGGAGTGGGTCACTATACTTTCCTCCAGAGGATCTTCCTGACTCAGGGGTTGAGCCTGCATCTCTTACATTTCCTACATTGGTAGTCTAGTCCTTTACTACTAGCACCATCTGGGGAACTTTTTGTTGCTGCTGCTGCTGCTGCTGCTGCTAAGTCGCTTCAATTGTATCTGACTCTGTTTGACCCCATAGACAGCCTCCCACCAGGCTCCCCCATCCAGTGTTGTAAAGTAAAAATAATGATAATAATAATAATAATTTAATTTAATTTTAAAAAATGCTAAAAGAAAAGAACACTGGAGTGGGTTGCCATTTCCTTCTCCAATGCAGTCAACTTTTGAATAAATGTTACTGTATAGACCTTTTTTTTTTTTTTAATTTTCCTAGTTACTTTGACTAGAATTCATATCTGAACTTTCTTGCTAGGGCAATTAACTCTGTTTAAAATAAATTGACCCAATTTAATCTATGTTATAGTAACTATTGGAAGGACTGGAAGAGTAACTATTAGAAGAACTGATGCTGAAGCTGAAACTCCTGAGGCAAAGAATTGACTCATTTGCAAAGAACCTGATGCTGATAATAACTGAAGGTGGAAGGAGAAAGGGACAACAGAGAATGGTTGGATGGCATCACTGATTCAATGGACATGAGTTTGAGTAAGCTCTGGGAGTTGGTGATGGACAAGGAAGCCTGGCATGGGGTTGCAAAGAGTCAGACACGAATGAGCCACTGAACTGAACTGATAGTAGTTATTAAGAGGACATTCCCCTTGTAATTTATAAATAAAAGAAATGATTACTCTAAGGCTTAAACTTGAACATCAACAGTTAAGAGTTATGAAGCATTCCGAAAAATGCACTGACTTTTAGTCCTGCAAGACTGGCATGCAGCATGAAGACCTGGGTAGCCAGCAAGTCCACAGCCTTCTGGTAAGGGAGGCTTCCCAAAGCAGGAATTTGTTCACAAGTTACCCATGTCTTCTGTAATGAGACCACAGATCAGCATTCTAAGCAAGGCAGTCATCACACAATGAAGGTAAGAAAGTAAATGGCTTATGGAGAGAGACTATGTGGGTATTCAACCCAGTATGGCTGTCTTCTCCTAGTAAGTGGGAAATGTGAAATTTAAAAAAAAAAAAAAAAAAAGGAGTCACTTGTGCCAGGGGCTCTCAAGTGGAGCCAGAAGGTGATTAAGAAGGTGGGCATTAACCATGTCCTCACCAGGTGGAGCTATGAACATTTGAAGTGGGACAAGTCACTGATATTTCAAGGACTATCCTAGAAAACCTACACCATCACTGCCTTTTCCCTCCCTCTGGTTATGGCCTTAGTGATCAGTCCTTCAGCCAATACTGGCTTCTGCCTCCAGGTCCAATTACAATTCTTTGTAATGTAAACTTCTCTCCTTTGCCTCTAAAAGCCCCTGACTTTTACTTGCTAATAGGACATTGTTTGGGCTGTCAGCTCTTTCTTAGTGACCAAATGACAGTTCTCTGCTCCCAAATAAACACTGCTTGTTTAATTATTACCTTCTAGGTTTATTCAGGTTGACTTAAGAAAGAGATTAGATTATGTGCTCTCTCTGGATGCTGATGTGAGGACACTCAGAGACAATGAAGTGTTAGTGCTAGGTCAATAGTTTTATTCTTGGTCATGATATATATTCAAGTTGATTGATACCAGCCACAAAAGCTTTTTTTGCTTGCAATCTCAAAGTAAACCTGCATACCTCATCACCTGTGGAAATCTGAGTGTCTTTGCAACTTCAGTGAGCCAGTGCTAATAGAAAACTAGAACTCATTTCAGTGCATTATCATCTTTAGAAAAGGACTGTGCCTTTAAAAGAAGGGGCTATTTAGTCTCAGGAACATAGTGGAAAGCAAGTCATAGAATAAAATATTGGCAATGTCCATCCTAACATGCCCCATGGGAGAGGAAGCCCATCTCTGGGACAGCAAGTGTTCTTGCCCCATGTAAAACCATCTCTGCTGTGATGTAGGAGATTCCATCATATTTTAGTATGAAGGCATTACAGGCCAATTAATCTGAACAGTCTATTCTTATTTTATGGCTTGTAAATAAGCTTAGATTATGCTTTTGTTTCTCAGGTACATGATAAGTATTATCCTTTGTGCAGCAATACATTTTCTTGTAAGTTGATAAATTGGTATTTTTATTTGTTCACATTTGAGTTACTTTGGTTAATGAAAATGAAACACTCAATGATTGTATATACTCTCAGACAAAATAAGGTTTCTATGTCTATGGGCCAGAACTAGGCTATTTTAAATTGACCATGGTGATAAGTGGCCCCTAGTAGGTGACCTAGTAGACTTTTAGGAGACAACAAGCACTCAAAAGTTTCATGGTCATGATCCTCACTGGAGACCCTTCTCTGCCCACCTAAACTTCCACAGTCACACCTTGAAAAGGGAGGAGCTCCCCACTGTCATCACTGAAGAGGCAAATAAACAATGAAATACTTTACATTCATGATTTTTCCTTTTGTTTTGCATCTTATCCCAAACTTAAGGAGTTGCCATAAGCCCTGTGTGTTCTCTAAGCCCTGCTTCTCCACATGCAATCCATATCCTGTATCAGAATCACTGCTGTGTCTGTCAAAATGAAGAGCCTTCTGAGCTTTCAAGGGAATTCTAAGAATACTGAGTTAGATAAACATGACTCTCAAATGAGAATAACAACACACAGCCCTAGCTCCTTGAATTCTGGGAGAATTAATGACATAATTTTCTTTCCCAAACTTTTAGCCAATGGCTCCCACCTTGGCAGCCTATTTGAAGCACCTGGGGATACACCAATAAATAGCCTCAGTCCACACCAATTACATCAAAAGCATTGGAAACGGAATTTTTAAAGCCCTTTCCCCCAATGATTTTAATGTACATCCACAATGGAAAAACAACTATTCTAGCTCCACCCCCCCCCCCCACTATTAAAGTATGTTAACTCTTTCTCTGGGCATGAATGAGAAATTTAAGTGAGATCACCAGATACTAAGAAATCTTAAATACATAAATTAAAACCACAAATACAGATTTTGTTAGGAAAGTGGGTACTCATCATTGAAATATGCAAAGGGGAAAATAAAGTATATCTCTGTAAGTAAAGAGAAGTAAGTTACCTTGGCCCAGTAATACTCAGCACCTCAGAGTTGCCTGAAAGTTGACGACTTTGGGGAATAAATAAATACCCTGGGCCTACAAATAAATTCTTGCATTTATATTGTTGTTTTGTTGATGAATATAAGTTCAGAATCTTAGAATGTTACAGGTCTTCATTATCTAACACAATAGCTACTAGACACATGAGATTATTTAAATTTAAGTTAATTAAAACTAAATAGAAAATTTTATTTCTTCTGTGTCTAGTGCCTTGCACAAAGCAGTGCAGTGATAAACCATTACCCATCATGTACAGAAAACATTACTGGAGTGTGTTGTACACCCTTATAGTTTGTTCCACTTTGCAGATGAAGAAATCAAAATACATATTTAAATGTCTTGCTCCATAATAGAAGAACCAAGAGAAGAATTAAATCCAAGTTCAGTGTTCTGTATACTGTCATTATCATCATATTAATAATCAGCATGGTAGCCAAAACTATAATAATAAGCCAGACTGTCCTCTTAAGGTGTTTACTTGTGTTACTTTAATTCTTACAGAAACCAAAAAGCTAGATAGTGATATTATACTTACTTTGGAAACATGGTAGTAAGTGCCACAGAGGTTACTCAAGGATGTACAGCTATGTAGTGACAGAAATAAAATGACCATGTATATATAATCACATGTATACATGCATATATATGTATATATATACACACATCTATATATGTGTGGGGGGGTATCAAAAATTTTTATATAAGGCTGATATAAGACATTCATTATATCAATAAAGCTTAAGCACATTTTAAAAACTATGTTGCTAAAATATATTTGAGGTGCCACCAATTTTCATCCATTGTACCAGGAACTTGTTTAAATAGACCACTTAGAAATATTATGGTGACTTCATTTACTTAATCAATATAAGTGGAGCAAAGAACCTGGCAAGCAAGCCCCAACAAGAAGGTTATTTTGAGGAGCTAGCCTGCCATATGCTTGATCAGCAGGCTCACAAAAGACATCCCTTCCTCATCCCAACACCTAGTCTTGGCTTCATTGACTTATTGTGTAGTGAGCAGAATCAGCTTGGACTCCGTAAAGGTCACCCTGAGCATGAAACACCAGATGTGTGTAATATACCTGGGACAGGATAGAGCAACCTGATGTTGTAGCATGAAAGGTGAAACAGGTTAATATAAAACCTCTAGGAAAGGGTGGAGAACAAACTGGCAGAGGAGTAGGTGGACATGGAGTACATCTCTCTCCATGGATGCATCAGGAATATACCTTCATACACTGAAGTGCATGAAGAACACCAGCTGAGAGGGGGCAAGAGTACCTGGCCACCAGAAAAAAATATATAAAACCATGCAAAACGTGGTAGGATGAAGGAACTAGGGGGAAAAACAGGAGTGTTGTTAGGACTACCCTTGGTGGGTGGCAAAACTGAAGGGCAATTGTCTGAGTCAGAGGAGAAATATTTTAGGCTGAGAGTAAAACAGCTGATCTGGGGCAGCCTAAATGAAATGAGAATCAAACAGTCCTTGCCACAGCCATATATACCCCAGACAGGGACATGGGTTCCCTGGAAGGCACAGTGGCTGGAAACTGGAATTTGGGGATTGTGGAGTAATCCCAGGGTGAGGGCTGCTGTTGACTGCAGAGAGATGGATAAATGGGATGTGAGGAAGGAGATTGTGGTGGGAAAGGCTTTGGAGGAAAGCAAGGCAGTCATGGAAGCAAGGTAATACTGCTGAGTCACACATAAGGGATGGAGCCATCACCATAGCCTCTCTCTTCCCACACGCCAGCAGCGACACCTGAACAATAGAGAGCCTGGCCCATGAAGCACCTGATGCACCAAACTACAGGGTAGAACCCCACCCATGGTGCCCCTTTAATGCCTGATGCACCAATCTACAGAGCAGAATCCCACCCAGTGGGGCCCCTCTATGTGTCTGATGCACCAAATAACAGAGAAGGACCCCAGGAAAAGAAGTCCTCTAAGCGCCTGAACAGGTAGAGCTAGGAGAAAGACTGGCCAAAGAAACCTTCTGATCAACAGCTACAAAAGCCTCGAAAAAGACTTTGATAGGGCCATAACTTCTGTGGTGGAGGCGGTCTGTGTCTCTGCACACTTGATGCTGCCAGCATCCCCGCAAGCTAACCAGCTGTGCACCTTCACGCTCAACTCTCACTGGGGCAGAGCTGTCATAGGCAAAAGAAGTCTTGCATCTACATATGCAGGGTCACTTCAGTCCTATCCGACTCTGTGACCCTGTAGACTATGGCTTGCCAGGCTTCTCTGACAGGAAGAGGGTTCTCCAGTCAAGAATACTGGAGTGTATTGGCCAATAATGGTCATCATACCCTTCTATTTCCTGCTGCCCTCTCTGCCAACCTGGCCTGAGTATCTGGTGCTGACAGAACCTCTGCGACCCAAGCAGCTGCACAACCTCCACACCCGGCCCTCACAGGGGCAAATCCAAGTCCATCAGATAGCCTCAGGAGGAAAGCCCAGTGGACGATCCACATGCAGAGGTGGAAATAAAACCACAATTGAAATCCAGGGGCAGTGTGGCTAAGGAAGAAGACCTAAAACTTTCCACCAGCTGTACAAGGTGCAGATTAAATCCACATGATCAACTAGGTAGACTCTGTCTATGGAATATCTAAGAGGACATTGAGAGCTCCCACAAAATAAAGTGCAATAGTTCTGATAGCTGTGGACACTGTAGGCAACTCAGTTGAGTAGGACCAGATTAGAATATGAGCTGCCCCCACAGCAGGTCCAGAGATCAGCACAGTGTTGGAAGGCATCCTAGGGAGGTGAGGTGGACTGTGACTCCCAGCGAGGGATAGAACTCTGACATCAGTGACTCAACGAAAACATTTTTTATCCTTATGTTTTGACTTGTTTTGTAGATTCTTTTGGATTTTTTTTCTTTTTTCCCCCTCTAAATTGTAGATTTTAATTGGCACTGTGAAAAACATTTATTATTCTTATGTTTTGACTTGTTTTGTAGATTCTTTTGGGTTTTTTAAAATTTTTCCCTCCTAAAAATAGTAGATTTTAATTGACACTATGAAATCTGCTTCTATGTTCAGCTTTTGCAGTTGTGTGGAGTTTTCTTTTATTTTTTCTTTTTTAATTTTAATTTTTTAATTTTATTATTAATTTTTCTACATTTATTCTTTTGTTTGCTTTTCCTACTGTTCTTTTTCCTTTGCAGTTAATCTTTAATGTATGTAAATCTTATCTACCTCTATTTAACTTTGCATATTTATTCTTCCTTTCTTTTCATTCTTTCCTTTCCTCTCAACATATTTGTTAGCTTTATTTTCATGCTTTATTCTCTAATTGGCATCTTGCTTTAGTATTGCTTTCCAGTTTGTGATTTAGTTTTGTTCTGATAGATATAATTTTTGGTTTCCTTTGTTCACTGGATTAATCTATTGTACTTTTTATTTTTGTTGGACTGTTTTGATTTTGCTTATGGGTGTATATGTATACGTGTATACTCAGTCACACTTTTTATTGTTGTTATAAACGTCTGCCTCTACATTGGGCTTTTGCAGTTGTATGGAGTTGTCCTTTTTTTTTTTTCTTTTTTTTCCCCTTTATTCTTTATTCTTCCTTTTTTATTTTATCTTTTTTACAAACTCAATTTTTAATTTTTTAAACCTGTTATATTTTTCTACATTTATTACTTTGTTTGCCTTTCCTACTGTTCTTTTCCCCTTGTAGTTAATCTTTAATGTATACAAATCTTTTTCATCTAGGTCTATTTAACTTTTCATATCTACTCTTTCTTTTTTTCCTTCTTTCCTTTCCTCTCAATATAGTTGTTAGTTTTGTTTTCAAGTGTTCTAGTTTCATTCGTTTATAAGTGGTTGACCAGTTTTCCCAGCACCACTTGTTAAAGAGACTGTCTTTTCTCCATTGTATATTCTTGCTTTCTTTGTAGAAGTAAGGTGTCTATAGGTGCTTGGATTTATCTCTGGGCTTTCTATTTTGTTCCATTGATCTATATTTCTGTCTTTGTGCCAGTATCATACTGTCTTGATGACTGTAGCTTTGCAGTAGAGCCTGAAGTCAGGCAAGTTGATTCCTCCAGTTCCATTCTTCTTTCTCAAGATTGCTTTGGCTATTTGAGTTTTTTTTGTATTTCCATACAAATTCTGAAATTATTTGTTCTAGCTCTGTGAAAAATACTATTGGTAGCTTGATAGGGATTGCATTGAATCTATAGATTGCTTTGATTACACTCATTTTCATTATATTGATTCTTCCAATCCATGAACATGGTATATTTCTCCACCTATTTGTGTCCTCTTTGATTTCTTTCATCAGTGTTTTATATATATATATGTTTCTTTTGTTTCTTTAGGTAGATATATTCCTAAGTATTTTATTCTTTTTGTTGTAATGGTGAATTGAATTGTTTCCTTAATTTCTCTTTCTGTTTTCTCATTGTTAATGTATAGGAATGCAAGGGATTTCCACATGTTAATTTTATATCCTGCAACTTCACTATATTCATGGATTAGCTCTAGTAATTTTCTGGTGGAGTTTTTAGGGTTTTCTATGTAGAGGATTATGTCACCTTCAAAGAGTGAGAGTTTTACTTCTTCTTTTCCAATTTGGATTTCTTTTATTTCTTTTTCTAGTGTGATTGCTGTGGCCAAAACTTCCAAAATTATTTTGAATAGTAGTGGTGAGAGTGGACACCCTTGTCTTATTCCTGACTTTAGTTGAGCAAGGACTCTATATATGCAAATAAATCAATGTGATACACTATATTCAAGTGAAAGATAGAAAGCATATGATAATCTCAATAGATGCATAAAAAGCCTTTGAGAAAAATTCACCATCCATTTATGATTAAAACTCTTCCAAAAATGGGTGTAGAAGAAACCTGAATCAATATAGTAAAGGTCATATATGATAAGCCTACAGAAAACATTATTCTCATTGGTGAAAAACTGAAAGCATTTTCCCTAAGGTCAGGAACAAATCAAGTGTGCCCACTTTCCCCACTGTTAGTCAACATTGTTCTGGAAGTCCTAGCTAAAGTAATCAGAGAAGGAAAAGAAATAAAAGGAATCCAGATTGAAAAAGAAGTAAAGCTCCTGCTGTTTGAAGTTGACATGATATTGTACATAGAAAACCTTAAAGATAGTATCAGAAAATTACTAGAGCTAATCAGTGAATTCAGCAAAGTTGCAGGATACAAAATCAATACACAGAAATCACTTGCATTTCTATATAATGATAATAAAAAATCAGAAAGAGAAATTAAGGAATCTATCCCATTCATTATTGCAACAAAAATAATTAAATATCTAGGAATAAACTTACCTAAGGAAACAAAAGAACTGTACACAGAAAATTTTAAGACACTGATGAAAGAAATGAGAGATGACATAAACGTATGGAGAGATATTCCATATTCACGGGTAGGAAGAGTCAACATTGTGAAAATTACTATACTACCAAATGCAATCTACAGATTCAATGTGATCCCTATCAAACTACTAATGACATTTTTTACCAAACTAGAAAAAATTTTTCACAACTCATGTGGAAATACAAAAGACCTCAAATAGCCAAAGCAGTCTTAGGAATCAACCTTTCAGACTCCAGATTATATTACAAAGCTATAGTCATCAAGACATTATGGTACTGGCACAAAAACAGAAAAACAGACCAATGGAACAATATAGAAAGCCCAAAAATAAACCCATGCATCTATGGGTACCTTATTTTTGACAAACGAGGTAAGAATATATAATACGGCAAAGAGAGTCTCTTCAATATGTGTTGCTGGGAAAACTGGACAGCTACATGTAAAAGAATGAACTTTGAACACTACCTAACATCATACACAAAG
>SJYC01044057.1:0-15590 GCA_006408675.1 Madoqua kirkii | reverse complement strand
TGCAATTTAAATTTTTATTATACCTGAGAATCAATTAGAGATAGTTTTCTTTTTCTTTTTTTTTAAATTTCCAAGCATGCATACAGGCTCAGTTGCATCCAACTGTTTGCTACCCCATGGACTAGAGCCCACCAGGCTCCTCTGTTTAGGCAAACATACTGGAGTGGGTTGCCATTTCCTACTCCGGAAATCTTACTGACCCAGGGACTGAACTCACATTTTCTGCATCGCCTGCATTGGCA
The DNA here is from genome assembly GCA_006408675.1 of Madoqua kirkii. Taxonomy (NCBI): domain Eukaryota; kingdom Metazoa; phylum Chordata; class Mammalia; order Artiodactyla; family Bovidae; genus Madoqua; species Madoqua kirkii. The sequence continues at coordinate 15,348 of SJYC01044057.1, read as the reverse complement.
GGCTGATTCTTTACCACTACACCACTTGTGATTATTTTCTAGTATTAATTTTTGTTTTACTGTAATTATGGTCAGCAAAAGGGGTCTGGATCCTTTTCTATTTTGTTATTATTTAACTATTCCTCATTACCTAATATCTAGTAAACTTCAGTAAATGATATCTGGAAATTTGAGAATAAAGAATACTCCAGTCAGTAAGAAACAGATTTCATGTGTATTTGTATACATGGATACTATGTATACAACAATGCTTCTGTGAGTTTAAATCTCAAATTGATGGCATTGTATTTATTAAATACAATGGTATTTATCTTACCATGTATTTACTTTGATCAATAAAAAGTCTCTTCTTTAATAAAGAAAAATTACTTGTTTCTAAGAAAGAATTTAGCAAAGAAATGACAAATAACAAGTGGATTAAAATGTGTTGGCAGAACTCAGACATACAAAGAAATAAGATCAATAAACACACACACAATAAAGTTGAAAGATGTAAAAAGAGACTAAACACTGAAAAACAGAATAAGGGGTATTGAGAAAGAAATAAAATGAAAATTTTTAACATTAAAGTACTACAGATAAAATAACTGAAACATGTACAATCAAAAGAGAACCAAGATTCATATAACTTGAGTTCTCTAAGAAAAGCAAAATCAGCTATCTATGATTGAAAGCACGTTAGTAAGTTAGGTGTCCATGCATACCAACTTGATTTAGGGAATTCTGGTTTGCACCTATTTACCCAGGGTCTGTGCAGTTACGCTCTATTCCTTATCAGAAGTGACTTGCTATGTACATGTACAAAGGAAAAATTGAGGGTAACTCAAGTTTCTCTATAGTAGCATTCAGTATCAGAAAGTAATTGAAAGAAACATTCAAGCCAAGCTCTATCTTTGTTATAAACAATACAGATGTACAGTTCTGAACATGCAAGGACTTTGATAGTAACGTGCTTATGAACTTTTCTTGAAGAAATTGTTAGATGCCTAACTTTAGCCAAGTATAATATGGCTAGAGAAATTCAGCAAAAAGACTATAAATGAGCATTTTAATATATGCACTATTTAACTGCATAAGTAAATTAAATAATAGAAAAACATGAGAAAAATATGCAATAATTTTTTATGTAGAAATGATAAGGCTTTTAAAATTTTGAAAACAAAAAGGTGAAAAGTTGCAAAATAAAATAAAATTGGTGCTTAACACATTTTAAGAGCTAAGAGGCAGGAAAAGTATCATTTAAGGTAAATTAAGTGATGAGTAGTAACATAATTAGAAGCAAAAAAGCTAAACACTAAGAAAAATTATAGCTTAGTAAAATAATGGAAAAGAACAAGAGGAGTGGTACAGAGAACTTCTCAACTATAATAAGAAAAAAAGCAAACAATAAGTGAAAACAAACAATAAAGTAAGACATTTAAGAAAAAAATTGAAAAAAGAAAATATCACGTAGGGTGGAATTCAGTTCAGTTCAGTTCAGTTGCTCAGTCGTGTCCGACTCTTTGCGACCCCATGAATTGCAGCACACCAGGCCTCCCTGTCTATCACCAACTCCCAGAGTTCACTCAGACTTATGTCCACTGAGTCAGTGATACCATCCAGCCATCCCATCCTCTGTCGTCCCCTTCTCCTCCTGTCCCTAATCCTTCCCAGCATCAGAGTCTTTTCCAATGAGTCAACTCTTCACTTGAGGTGTCCAAAGTATTGAAGTTTCAGCTTCAGCATCAGTCCTTCCAATAAACACCCAGGACTGATCTCCTTTAGGATGGACTGGTTAGATTTTCTTGCAGTCCAAGGGACTCTCAAGAGTCTTCTCCAACACCACAGTTCAAAAGCATCAATTCTTTCGCACTCAGCTTTCTTTATAGTCCAACTCTCACACCATACATGACCACTAGAAAAACCATAGCCTTGACTAGATGGACCTTTGTTGGCAAACCCCACTTATCTGTCATGATAAATGTATTAAACTCAACTGTTAAAAAATATGTAGATTACAGCATAAGCTACATATCAACAGGGTGTCTATAGGATGTCTATAACTGATTTATAAAGTTAAAAATCAAAGAATATGCAACTTAAACAAGAAAAAGTGCTGCAACCTCATAGTAAAAAAAAAAAAAAAGCCATGTAAATTTCAACCCAAAAGTATTAAACTTGGCTAAAAGGAAACTTCATAATACCAAAAGCTACAAACTAATGGTAAATGTAGTACAGTTATGACTGTCATAACTGAATATCAAATAAGAGCAAAAATGTTATGTCAGAAATTATGAAAGATATAAAAGAGCAGCAGCAACAAAATTTTATTTCAGTTCTTTCAATTTACTGGATATTAAATTAAAGAAAAATAAATGTTAATAGAAAACTTGAATAATATGATTGATAAGGTCAATCTAGTTGACATATAGGGTCACTGCCAATAAAGAACACATCTTTTTTTTTTTTTCCAAATGTCTGTAGAGTACTGACAGTCATAGACTATTGAGAAGGCTACAGAAGATAATCAATAAAGTAGGCCTGACTGATACATACTAACTTTGGCCAAAGGAAGAAAGAAAATATGATAAGGTCAATCTAGTTGACATATAGGGTCACTGCCAATAAAGAACACATCTTTTTTTTTTTTTTTTTCCAAATATCTGTAGAGTACTGACAGTCATAGACTATTGAGAAGGCTACAGAAGATAATCAATAAGGTAGGCCTGACTGATACATACTAACTTTGGCCAAAGGAAGAAAGAAAATAATCAATGCTTCCACAATTTTAATCTAATATTTAGAACTGAATCAAAAAGTACCAACATGATGAGATTCATAACCAAATAGCCTGAAGAGAAAGGGGAAAAAAAAAAAGGAATAGACATAGTAACAGAAGACTGAAATTGTCCAATCTAAATAATTATGATTAATATATTTGAACATAGATGAAAAATGAAGAATTTTACCACATAATTGGAATGCATATAGAAAATCAAATAAAAATAATAAAAATTTAAAATAGCATCACTGAAAAAATAATTCACCAGAAAGATTTAAAAACTGGCTGGACATTGCAGAAATTAGAATTAGTATAGTTTAAGATAGAAAATATTCATAAGATAGATAACAAATGGGGAAAATACTGGAGTCCAAGAGGTAGAGATGATGAGGCAGAATCAATAAAGAGTATTCAGTTCAATTCAGTTCAGTTTAGCTCAGTCGCTTAGTCGTGTCCAACTCCTCCACCAGGCTTCCCTGTCCATCAACAACTCCTGGAGTTCGCTCAAACTCAGGTCCATCAAGTTGAAGATGCTGTCCAGCCATCTCATCCTCTGTCATCCCCTTCTCCTCCTATCTCCAATCTCTCCCAGCATCAGGGTCTTTTCTGATGAGTAAGTTCTTTGTATCAGGTGACCATAGTATTGGAGTTTCAGCTTCAGCATCAGTCTTTCCAATGAATATTCAGGACTGATTTCATTTAGAATCAAAACTGATTAAAAAGATCAAGCCAAAGTTTTAGGAAACTTTCCTTACTTCAAGTTGGGGGTGAGGGACAAACAACAATTTTAAAAAAAAAAGAAAGAAAGGAGGAAAGAAAAGAGAAAACCACATCTCGTCATTGGTACCAAGCGATATTGGGTAACTGGGAAGGGGGCAGGATGGAAGAGTCTGGGTGCTGTTCCTCTATGGTCTTGTGACCCAGGTGATTGCCACAGGGATTTTCACTATGTGAAAAGTCATAGAGCTTCAGGTGTATGCATGTTACTGTTTGCATATCAGATTTCGATTTGCAAAAAAAATCTACTTGTTTAGCAATCAACTCCCTCCTGTCCCCCACCCCCACCCATTGAATCTCATAGAAGGAGGGAGGATGGATAACATCTTAAAAATAATAAAATCACACACACACACACACACACACACACACACACACACACACACAAACCAAAACAGGCAATACAAAGATGGGAGTCGGGGAGTGAATTACATACTCTAGTCTCATATTTTCCTAATAGAGCTACAGGGGAAATGTCCAATAAAACATACTAAACTGTGTTCAGTGTGATCAGGACCCACTGGGAAAACTGTGGATGCTGCTGGCATCCTCTCCCTGTCATGTGCAGGCAGCTTACATCCTGTAGGAGAGAATCCCTCACAGGATTAATGTTAATGTGGGAAGGGGGGAAATGCCAGTGCTACACAGGGGCAAATGTTTAGGTAAATGACCCAAGGGAGGCAGCCTTCTGGCTCCTTTGCTGTGTGTACTGGGGGTTCACAAGCTACCACACCTACAAGTGAGAGTTCAGGGTTTACAGGAGAAGGGGGTCCTCCTGTCAAAAAAGGGGGGTGCTGTCCATGGGATTTGCTATTCAGGGTGTGAACTCCTGGAGGGGAACCTAGTTTTGTTGTTTTCATTCAGTCACTAAGTCCTCTCTCCATGGACTGCAGCATGGCCAGTTTCCCTTGTCCTTCACTCTCTCCTGAAGTTTGCTCAAATTCAGGTCCACTGAGTCGGTGATGATATCTAAGCAACTCATCCTCTGTCACACCCTTCTCTTTCTGCCTTCAATCTTTCCCAGCACCACGATCTTTTCCAATGAGTCAGCTTTTCCCACTAGGTAGCCAAAGTATTGGAGCTCTGTTTCAGCATGTCCTTCCAATGAATGTTTTTGTTCAGTCGCTCAATCATGTCTGACTCTTCCTGACGCCATGGACTGCAGAAGGCCAGGCTTCCCTGTCCTTCACTATGTCTAAGAGTTTGCTCAAACCCATGTCCACTGAGTCAATGATGCCATCCAAGCATCTCATTCTCTGTCACCCTTTCTTCTCCTGCCCTTGATCTTTCCCAGCATCAGGGTCTTTTCCAGTGAGTCAGCTCTTTCCATCAGGTGGCCAGAGTATTGGAGCTTCACCTTAAGCCTTCATCCTTCCAATGAATATTCAAGGTTTATTTCCTTTAGGATGACTGGTTTGATCTCCTTGCAGTCTAAGAGACTCTCAAGAGTCTTCTCCAGCATCACAGTTCAAAAACATCGATTCTTCAGTTCTCAGCCTCCTTTATGGTCCAGCTCTCACATCCATACATGACTACTGGAAAAACCATGAAAGTGTCAGTCCCTCAGTCATGTCCGACTATTTGAAACACAGAGTTAGCCCACCAGCCTCTTCTGTCCATGGAATTCTCTAGGTAAGAATACTGGAGTACATAACTAATCCCTTCTCCTGGGAATCTTCTCCACCCAGGGACTGAACCCAAGTCTCCTGCATTGCAGGTGGATTCTTTATCTTCTGAGCCACCAAGAAAGCCCCCTCGTTGTGACTATGTGGAATATTTGTCAGCAAAGTGAAATCTCTTCTTTTTAATATGTTGTCTAGGTATGCCATAACTTTCCTTCCAAGGAGCAAGTGTCTTTTAATTTCATGACTGAGGTCACCATCCACAGGGATTTTGGAGCCCAAGAAAAATAAAATTTGTCAACACTTTTTCCCTTTCTATTTGCCATGAAGTGATGGGACCAGATACCATGATCTTAGTTTTTTAATGTTGAGTTTCATGCCAGGTTGTTCGCTCGCCTCTTTCACACTCATGAAGAGGCTCTTTAGTTTCCTCTTCACTCTCTGTCATTAGAGTGGTATCATCTGCTTATCTGAAGTTGTTGATATTTCTCTCAGCAATCTTAATTCCAGCTGTGATTCATCCAGCCTGCCATTTCACATGAGGCATTCTGTATATGTTAAATAAGCAGAGTGACAATATATAGATCTTCACTCTCTGTCATTAGAGTGGTATCATCTGCTTATCTGAAGTTGTTGATATTTCTCTCAGCAATCTTAATTCCAGCTGTGATTCATCCAGCCTGCCATTTCACATGAGGCATTCTGTATATGTTAAATAAGCAGAGTGACAATATATAGCCTTATATTCCTTTTCCAATTTTGAGCCAGTCTGTGGCTTCATGTCTGGTTCTATCTGTTGCTTCTTGACCCACATACAGATAAGTGGTCTGGTATGCCCATCTCTTCAAGAATTTTCCAGTTTGTTGTGATCCACACAGTCAAAACCACAGCATAGTCAGTGAAGGAGAAGTCAATGTTTTTCTGGAATTCCTTTGCTTTCTCCGTTATCCAGAAAATGTTGGCAATTTAAGCTCTGATTCCTCTGCCTTTTTTAAACCCAGTTGGTACATCTGGAAGTTCTGGAAGTTCTGGAAGTTCTTGGTTAGTGTATTGCTGAAGACTAGATTAAAGGATTTTGAACATTACCTTGCTAAAATAAGCAGTGAGTGCAATTTTACAGTAGTTTGAACATCTTTTGGCATTACCCTTCTTTGGGATTGGAATGAAAACTTTTTTCAGTCCTGTGGTCACTGCTGAGTTTTCCAAATTTGCTGAGGTATTGAGTGTAGCACTTCAACAGCATCTTTTAGGATTTAAAGTAGCTCAGCCCAGAGTCATTCCCAAAGTCAGAAGGCATCATGGCATCACTCATACTTCAGAGATCACTGGTACAGAGGCCAGAACTGAATCAGCACTGACCCACAGAAATTGCTGAATGTCTAGAATACAGGCAATCATGTAAGACCCCTGTCCTACCATGGCAAAGATAAAATAGTTCCCTTAAATTTCCATATTCCAGCATGCAAAGTGAGTGGGGAGGTTGGGTACAGCTATGAAACACAAAGTATTTCCCTGAAGTATATGAGCAGTCTCAAAGAGCTCAATCAGTTCCAATAAAGTATATAACTTTGAGTAGACTAATTATTTAAGCAGAATGCAACACTGTATGAACTGTCACATAAAATCATCAATTATGATAGGAAATGAAGATACTACATATTTTTTTTAGTAAATCAGAAGATAGGGCATCAATTCATGACCCCAGTACATCAATGAAACCAATTAAATAGCATATACCAATCTTTACCCCCTAAAACAGCCAAAACCTAAAATAATGATAGTTCCAAATGTTGCTAAAATTATAGTAATAGCATTGCATTTATACAATGATGACAGAATAAACTAATTTTAAATACCAAATATTAATAAAAGCCAATCACAATTATTGGAAATTAGACTCTGACTTTATACTTTGAGTCTTCTAATTTCCTACTCTCTTTCCAACAAAGAGAGGACTTCTGACCCTGTAACCCCACTATCTGGGTTCAATTCTTGATTTAATTATTTGTATGCCAGGAGACTGCCAGCAAGTCACTTGCCCTCTTTCTGTCCCAATGTCTTCCTCCTATAACAGGATCGATAGTCCCTTACTAACAGTGTGATGGAGAGGATTAAATAACCTTCCATCCTTCCATATTAAAGCACTTTTTCCAAGTCCTCAATCAGTAACCATTCTGAGTTAGCTGCTGTGTTTTTCTTATGGCTGCTATTGTTTTTCTTTGTCAAATAATGGGAACGATATATCATGGTTCACGAACAAAGCATGTGGTAAACACTGAGTGATCCTTGAACTGAATTAGGTTCAGAACCTAATGGAAGATTCTGAGTGCATCTGTCTTTCTGTTCTGATTCTTTTTGTTTGTGGCATACTTAATGTGTACAATCTCTTCTGTTGGGATTGAATGGGTAATTTTAGTAGCAAACAAATTGACTTATTTAGAATTAGAATGTTCTTTCTTCTTAGCAGTGTCTCAAAGCAAAATAAATACTGAATCTGTGTAGCTGACTAATGATGTTCACAAGAAGTGTTTGCAGATCTGAACTCCCCATTCTTCAACATGCGTTATATTTGTTGTCTTCATGCAAACAGACTCATCATCTGCATGTACACCAACTACATTTGTCAACAGTCACCATCAGTGGTCTCTGAACGTCCTCAGAAATGTTTAAGACCACAATCAATCATTTCACACTGGAACATGAATTTTATAGGCTCTTTTACTCCCCAATCATCATATGTGTGTACCAAAATAAAATTATATGGGAATTTACTTAAAATAAGCTTTTATGCTTTTGTTCTCAAGTTATTTTCTTCATAATGTGGTGAGAAAAATGAACACCACAAATAATAATTGTTTGAGTGAAAACAATCAAAATATATTCTGTTTTTCCTCTCCCCTCCTCTCAGTGATTCTTCCCGCCCATAACTCCCCTCTCTTTTCCAATCTCTCCTGCCTTTTTGGGTGTGAGCTGTTGTCTTTTTCTGCTGACTCTTGCCACAGAAAGTGGATGACATTTAACACAGTAAGTGAAGACTCAATAATACCAACACTCCAATTTCAGTGCCTTGAAGCACAAGGAGTATTTCTCTTTGATGATCCTGGTTCCTCCTCATCTGGCTGTGGTTCTGTCCTGCATTATCCTCATTCTAGGAAGGAACCATGTGAATACAGCAGACATTGTCTGAAGTCACCATTTCAGAGAGAAAGACTGAGGCAAGTCACAGTATCCCTTAAAACTTCTTTTCAGAAATGACTTGAATCACTCCTTGCATTTGGCTGGCAAGGCATGTCACCTGGCAAAAGCCAACTTCAAAGGGCACAAAATTGTTTCTACAGATCTCAAGGATACTCGCAGATACCTGCCAAATAGCATTAATAACTACTGCAAAGTGCACTCCCAAAGTGAAGATGGCACAGTTCTTTATGGCTGCATGACCAGTACCAAAAAGCATGATCCCTCCTGGGATTTATCATTTTAGACTCATATCTATTTCTTCATTGAAAATTAATTTTTCTATAGTTATTCTTTCATTTGTACTTTTTCTTATTCAATAAAAGTAGTTTTAAAAGATGAGAAACCCATAGCTCCTTTAGACATTTAGAACAGATTTTCTGCTCTTCATGGCAGAAGAGTTTAGAACCAAATATTTGTTTACATGGTGGTTGGTTAGTTTGTATAGTAGGTTGATCGGTAAGTTGATTATGCTCAATGGAGGTCTTACCCAAAACAGGAAACCAAACAATAGGGAAAGCTGTGGGAGGAATCTTTACCCAAGAAGCCAAAAGTGTTTACCTAACAAAGCTTAGTGAAGTCTAGAGAAAATTTTAGAGTTTTTAGCCCACAACCTGGCCATTTGGGATTAGAGTAGTAAAAATTACCCAACTTGTGTGATTTATGCTATATCATAGTTTTCCAGTAAGTGCTGAAAGTGTTGTGATCAGTGTAGAAAACCACTGAAACATTTGACATTCAAGTCGTTTCCTTCAATAGCCTGATTGTGAGTGCATCCATGTTTGTTTTGTTTCTGAAATAAAAAGACAGTTTGAATCCACACATAAATAAGAGTTATTATTTAACTGACAAATTATTAATTATGGGTTTATATGGTCTCTGTTGGAGCCTTGAAAACTGGAAAATCTTGTGTAAGCACTAGCATTTATTTATTTCTACTTTCACCTCACTTCTACAACATTTTTGATGCCTGTAAGAACACTCTTCCCCAAAGATCTCAAATAAGTACTTGAATAAAACTACAGTATAAGCATAGCTATAAAGAATGCATTTAATTTCAAGGGCTGCTATAAAGAATTTTACAAATGACATGACAGGGTCCTTTTATTGTCCCCAATTTCATTCCATAGCCTTTCTAACAGCCCTCCTGAGAACAGAGCTGTGCTAGTGTCAATTTGTTTTCATCAATTCACTTGGTTACAAAAGGAGAACATTATTCTGACATTATGGGCGCTGGTCTAGTTATTTGCAGGGTCCCTATTGTAACTTTCTCTCAAACTTAGTGCTGAACACAGATTCAGTTTCTGAAGAACCTGAAAGTATTGTCAGAATTAATGGGATAAGTTCAAATTTTGTCCAGGTAAGCTGAAAAGATGAGATGACCCAGAGGGATGGTATGGGGAGGGAGGAGGGAGGGGGGTTCAAGATGAGGAACACGTGTATACCTGTGGTGGATTCATGTTGATGTATGGCAAAACCAATACAATATTGTAAAAAAAAAAAAAAAAAAAAACAAGGAGTATGCACTAAAATGCATCTGTGCTGCCAAATTGACTTCCAATAAAATATACCAATTTAAAAGAAGAAAAAGAAAACAATCCATTAGCTAAAAACAAATGTCATCTAGAATCAGCACAAGCCCCTAGATACAGTATGAACTGGGGAAAGAGACTTTGTGCTTCTCTCTTTCCCAGTGAAAGCCCATCTAGACTGCTGTTACTCAAATATCTTTTAAAGTTTCTGTGGTTAGTTATCAATAATTACTCCTTTGAATCAGGATATGCCAACTTTGGGTCCACAGGTTTAGAGTTATAAAAATGATCTGCTAAATTTTTTTTTAATTTTTTACTTTTGTGATAGTTGTAATACAAAAAAAAAAAAGATATTAGGCAAAAACAGTGAAAGGCTTGCCCAATCACAGGGTGCATGTGGTCTGGTAGATCCAAATGTCACAGAGCATTGACTTTGATCATCATCTTGGGCTCATCTCTGCAGTACCATCGCTCTATCACAGCAAGAACCAGCTTTTATTATATTAAGATAACACTATTTTGAAGGATATCAAAGACAATGTAAAAGGGGAAGAAGTTAGACATGAAAAAGTGCACACTGTACAATTCTGAGGCAAAGGTGGTGGCTGACTGACAGTATTGACTTCAAAAGGCCATGAGTGAGTCCTCTGGGCTGCTGTAAATAGTTCACCTTGACCCTTAGGGTTTTTTCAGGTGAATATAAATACTACATAATATATGTAAAATTCATATACTTTATACTTGACTCATGTTCTTTATTGTATGTGTCTGATGCACTTTGAAAAGACATTTTTAATACTAAAATTGGTAGATTGAAGTGGTTTATGTATTTGTTATGCCTTTTGTATACTACCTATAAATATTTTAAATATTTTTTTATTTCATGGGTGTGAAAGAAAGTCAAAGTTAAGTCATTCAGTCATGTCCGACTCTTTGGGACCACGTGGACTGTAGCCTACCAGGCTCTTCCATCCATGGGATTTCCCAGGCAAGAATACTGGAGTGGGTTGCTATTTCCTTCCCCAGAGGATCTTCCCAACTGAGAGACTGTACTCGGGTCTCCCACATTGTAGGCAGACACTTTACCGTCTGAGCCACCAGGGAAGTCAGTATGAAAGAACTATAAATGGACTTCTCTGGTGACTCAGAAGTAGAAATTCTGCCTGCCATTGCAGGAGACGTGAGTTCAATCCCTGAGTCAGGAAGATTCCCTGGAATAGGAAATGGCAACCCACTCCAGTATTCTTGCCTGGAAAATCCCATAGAGAGAGGAGCCTGGCAGGTTATAGTCCTTGGCATCACAGAGTCAGACACGACTTAGCCACTGAACAACAGCAACACAGAGCTATAAACACAAGGGATTTATACCTACAGCTAAGTTTGTATGCTTTTAAAGTATACTATAATTAAATCAGTTCACCTCAACTTAAAGGGCGATGAGAAAATTCTCCCTTTAAAGAGGGCTTGAACATACATAATTTTATATCCTCTGCCTTGAGCTGTGACCCTTGCTGCAAGTAATTCCCCCAAAGCAGGGATACAAGCCTGCTGCTTCTGGGACACTTCCCCTTAGTCACAAAAAGATCCCATTTGGGTTTATGTAATGGCTCTTACTTTCTTCTGCAACCTCACAGGGCCTCCAGAGGAGAGCCAACATCTTAGAGAAACTGGATACAGCAATTCTCAGCCCTCCAGACTCCCATCTACCCTTTTGTCTCCTGCTTGAGCATCAGATGGCCAATTGATCCTCTCTGCTTCCAACCTGCTGGAAAATCAAAGTGCTCTCAGTGACAGGAGTTTTTGTTTGGTGGCCAAGTGGTTTCCAATTCTTTTGTGACTCCATGGATAGTAGCCTGCCTGGCTTCTCTGTCCTTGAAATTTCCCAGGCAAGGATAATGGAGTGTTGTCATTTCCTTCACCAGGGGATCTACTCAACCCAGGGATTGAATCCATATCTCTATTTCAGCAGGCAGATCCTTTACATCTGAGCCACTTGGGAGGCCCCCACTGTGGCAACCACAAGTCTGTTCTCTATATCTGTGAATCTGTTTCTGTTTCATTGAAGTGAAGTGAAAGTCACTCAGTCGTGTCCAACTCTTTGTGACCCCATGGACTATACAGTCCATGGAATTCTCTAGGCCAGAATACCAGAGTGGGTAGCCTTTCTCTTCTCCAGGGGTTCTTCCCAGCCCAGAGACTGAACCCAGGTCTCTCACATTACAGGCAGATTCTTTACCAGCTGAGCCACCAGGGAAGCCCAAGAATACTGGAGTGGTTAGTCTAGCCCTTCTCCACTGGATCTTCCCATGCCAGAAATCAAGCCAGGATCTTCTTTATTGCAGGCTGATTATTTACCAACTGAGCTATCAAGGAAGATAGGTTCATTTGTGTCATATATTTGATTCCACATATAAGTGATATCATATGGTACTTGTCTTTCCCTGTCTGACTTACTTCACTTAATACGATAATCTCTAGGTCCAACCATGTTTGCATGAAGTATGATTCTTAAATATGATAAAAATTTTCAGTTTGACAGAGGAGCCTGGTGAGTTACAGTCTATGAGATTGCAAAGAGTCAGACAGGACTGAGCAAATAGCACAAGCACACTCATACACAGGTAGGTACACAGAAGTCTCTTAAGAGTTAAGCTAGTTTGTAAAGATTCAGCACTTTCTTTTCAGTCAGTCCATCCATCATCATCTGTACCCCAACCTCAGTAGATCATGATTCTTGGCAGCAAATGTCACAGACTTGTCAACTATGATATCAGTAGGCTCTGCACAATAAATATTGAAAGAATAGAAAATGGATACCATAAGAATGAAAAACTGCAGAGTAATTAAAATTTTGTGCAAGTAAACCAAAATGATACTAGCACAGCCTTGACTTTATCTAAGTTTATGAATACCAAAATTAACCAGTTTTATTATTAAAAGTCAAGTTGCAAGGAAAGAGAAAAAAGCTACTTCTGCCAAGAAAATGAAGGTGATTCTCAATTGTGAGTTAAAGATGAATATAAGTGCAAATACAGTATTCTCTTATTGGAGGGTGTTGGCAAAGGAATCCAATTAAGCAAGATTTCAAAAATGAATAGAAGACTTTTAAAAAAAGGTCTTGATGCTCATCCTGTCGTTTTCAATTTATTTTTATCATATACCTGTAAGAGCAACTTTATCATAGAAAGAATATTTTTTAATTTATATGGCTTTCATGTGGCAAGAAATGGCATACTCACAGGGAGACTGCCCATCATGCTAAGAGGCCAGCAGCAGGGAGACTTGTGGAAGCCCAGTGAATACAGAGAGATAGCTCATTACCTGGAGAGCAGGATGCCTCTAGTGGTAGGGTGGACCTTAATCTACAAATGCCAGTCCATTACTCATGGAGCTTCTACCTTAATACATCCTGCCAATGATGCCAAGACTTGCTCAGCCCTATCTGGAATGACATTTGCAAGAGCAACTTTATCATAGAAAGAATATTTTTTAATTTATATGGCTTTCATGTGGCAAGAAATGGCATACTCACAGGGAGACTGCCCATCATGCTAAGAGGCCAGCAGCAGGGAGACTTGTGGAAGCCCAGTGAATACAGAGAGATAGCTCATTACCTGGAGAGCAGGATGCCTCTAGTGGTAGGGTGGACCTTAATCTACAAATGCCAGTCCATTACTCATGGAGCTTCTACCTTAATACATCCTGCCAATGATGCCAAGACTTGCTCAGCCCTATCTGGAATGACATTTGCAGGTCTCCTGAATTAGCAGACAAGTGTCTTCAACACCTGGAGAGATAATAATTGTGGGAAAGGACAACCTCATCACTGGTAACTAGGTAGAATGGACAGCGATAACTCCTACCCCTGTTAAACATTAAACCAAGCAGATTTCCTAGAAAAAAATTTTAAAATTTCATTCCCTTTATGAACCTAACTATGAAAGGTCAAATTGAACATAGTTTGTTTGTTTGTTTTTATCCACACACTTAAGCTAATCTGAATGGAAATAAAACTGCATGAAAATAAAACTTCTCTAACATAAAAATAATTCACATGGTTTTCTTGTCAAATGGTTTCAGAATGACAATTTTATTCATTCCTAGAATGCATGTTTTATAATCTATTGTAAATCTTAGGTAGAATATTTACACACACCTAGCAAACAGTATTTTTGCTTTGTAACTGAAAAGAGCTAATGTAACACAAAATCCAATAGTCAAATAATCAGGCATATCATTTGTGGATAGAATGCTAAATAGCATTGACTCTAAAGGCTGGAGATCCTAAACTTGGTTTAAGATGAATTTTATCCTGAATTTAGAAGAATTTAACAGAGGTTAGAAAAACTTGCATAAGAACAATGTCAAGAATCTAGCCTTTGATTCAGCAAATCCACTTTCAGTATTTATTCAAAACAAAGAAATATCTTGAAAAAATATATGCATTTCCAGGTTCATTGTAGCATAATTTATAATAGCCAAGATATCAAAGTAGCTGAAGTATCCACTGACAAATGAATGAATAAAGAAAATGTGGTATATACATAAATTGGAATATTATTCAGCCACAAAAAGAAGGAAATTCTGCCATCTACAACAACATGAATAGACCTAGGGATTAGGCTTAGTGAAATAAGTCAGACAGAGAAAGACGTATGCTGTCTGATCCCATGTATATGTGAAATCTAAAAAACAATAAAAACTTATATATGCAGAGAACAGATTGGTGGGGCCAGAGGCAGTGGTTAGGAGGTCATCAAAATGGGTGAAGATGATCAAAAGGTATATACTTCTAGCTATTAGATAACTATTCCTAAGGGTATAATTATGACTATGTGTGTGCAGTTGCTCAGTTATGTTGTATTCTTTCCAATCCTGACTGGAATCCACCAGGCTTCTCCGTCCAAGGAATTCTCCAAGTAAAAATACTGGTATGGGTTATCATTTCCTATTCCAGGGCATCTTCCTGACCCAGGGATAAAACTTGTGTCTCTTTGCATTCCCTGCATTCACAGGCAGAGTCTTTACTAATTCGTCACCTGGGAAGATGCTAATTTGTGACTATAGGTAACAAAAATATATATTGTATATTGGAAAGACAGTAAGAGAGTAAATCTTAAAAGTTTTCATCACAAGAAAAAAATGTTGTAACTCTGTGTGGTTGATAGAGATTAACTAGATTTATGGTGATAATTTTGCAATACATACATATACCAGATCATTGTATTATACATCTAAAATTAATTCAGTGTTATATATCAAGCATATCTCACTAAACAAAGAAGAATATAGCTTGAAGCAAACAGAAAACAGAAAATACTTTTGAATAAGTTTCAGAACAAGTAATATAAATTTGTCATCTTCCTTTATGTTACTTTTCATTTCCAAGGCAAATCATTCAATATCACAGTAATCCAAGTCA
>SJYC01044055.1:0-29666 GCA_006408675.1 Madoqua kirkii | reverse complement strand
AGAACAATCTACTTGAATAGAATAAGCATGACCTCGAGATTCAGCTCAACTTGGGTTTGAATTTGACTTGTACTCTGTCACTAATTAGCTGTCGCTCACCCTCTCTGTACCTCAATTTCTTCATTAACATAATGGAGAGAGTAGTAGTTAGCTCACAGAACACCACCATGATGCTTAAATGAGACACAAGGAAAGGATTTAGAACCACTCCTCACACAAATAACAGCTCATTAATTGCTAGGTAATATTATCGTACTTATTACTATTATCTTACAAGGACAACATCTCAATAAAGTCAAAGTTTATTACACATCCTTTGCAAATATGTTTTGAATATTAGAGACAACACTGCACTTTGCTGATTTTAATATCCTCATTTTCTTACTTTTTAACTTCTCTGACATTAGGATGAAATTTATAATTCACGTCTTTACAGCTATAATTGGTAGCATTTTTGTTTATTTCTCATTTTTCCTGTTCGTCTAATTATCATAAGGTCTTTTTTTCTAAGGTTGAAGTATAGATGATGTATATTATATATTATTATAGTTTATAGGTGCACAACATAGTGATTCACAATTTTTAAAGGTTTTACTCCATTTAAAGTATAAGGTAAGGTAAGATAAGGTGAAGTCACTCAGTCGTGTCTGACTCTTTGCGACCCCGTGGACTGTAACCTACTAGGCTTCTCCATCCATTGGATTCTCCAGGCGAGAATACTGGAGTGGATTGCCATTTAAGTATTAAATCTTATAAGATATAGCTATATTCCCTATGTTGTACAATATATCCTTATAGCTTGCAAGATTTTAAATCCCCCACCAAGGGTCCAATCCCAGGCCCACAGTAGTGAGTCTTAACCACTGGACTGCCAAAGAATTCCCAAGATTCCCTTGACTTCTGAAAATGCTGAAAGTTGTCAGAGGATACCAGTCTCAAAAGAATTCTAAAAAAAGTTATAAGTGAGAAATTATTTTATCTGTGCCGCATTCCTATTAGTGACAGAAAGACAAGCCCTGTCTGCTATTCCGACTTCCCTACAGACAGCTTGATCTACAGAGAGTTTTTTAAGTTTTTTGTTTGTTAAATCAACCTCCAGATTTTTTTTTCCTTTTATTATGATTTTATTTATTTATTTATTTATTTTGGTGCTGAAACTCAGGAAACTCCAGAATTCTTGCTTTTGAAATCATTCTTAGAAAGGTCTTTGGGGTGGGAGGGAGGCTCAGGACTAAGAGGATATATGTATACTTAACAACTGATTTACGATGTTGTTTAGCAGAAAGCAACATATCATTGTAAAGCAATTATTCTCCAATTAAAAAGAAAATTAAGGTTAAGAACCAGTAGAAATAGAAAGAAAAAGGTCTCTGTCAGGACACATACAAAACCTGTATAAACAGGAATTTGTGTTTTCTTCTGGTACTTTTCTCACTGTGCGTATTTAAAATTTTTGATCCATACTCCATCTGAACCTTTTTTGTGAGATAAAAATCTAGTTGCTTTTCTCTAAATAGTTACCAGGTTCTTTCTCCACCATCTACACATAATTTATCTTTTCTAATAGAAAATGTCACCAGTATCAAGTTCTAAATTCTTACATATATTTGGGTGTTTGGGTAGTTTATATTCTGTTCCATTCATTTATCTCTCTTTTCAGTTGTTAGTAAATGAATACTTTGTGGGCACTTACAGAACATTTTGACATCTAGAAGGGCAAATCTTTGTCTACTATATAAAACTTTTAATTTCATCACAACAATTAAAGACAGCATATGTAACCCAAAATCTTGAAAACCACAATATGTTGATTTGGTTTAAATATTGAAAGACCATACATCCTAAGAAAATGTCTTCCTATTCAAGGACACAGCCAGCTCCCTATCAAAGCTTCTAAGGTCCTTCAGCAAAGAAAATATATACCTAGGCATACACTGATATAAAACAGATATTGAATTGTACCTTAAGAATTTTTAATCCAAAAGTTGATCTGGCATGGGAGTTATTTTGTTCACTATGCAGTTTTCTATAATATACAACCTTAAGGTATAAAAATGTGTACATTAAAAATAAGATGCTAACAATATCAGAAATCTGTCCACTGCCATGATCCACAATAGGCGATGCATAAAGAAGTATTTTCATACATCACATGAGAAAAAATGTGAGAGCCAGGAGATTCCAGATTTCTTGAAAGCTATATTAAGAGCTCTTACTCATGCGTACATCATGCTAACCCATGCATAATAACAAATAAAAAGGAAGATGAAGAAGGGGAAAAAAGATACTCTATGTTTCATTTCATTACTCTGATTACCGACATTCAATTAAATGACTTCAAAACTTATCAGTAAAGTGCTGTATAATCGAAATTATAAGTGAGTCCGAAATTAGCTAAGGCTTTTTGCTGCCTATAAAGTCTGCAGGGCGCTGGATCCCAGGAAGGTGTCCGAGAGCCTTGGAGAGGAAACTCACAGGAGGGACCTCTGCCAGGCCCTTCCACCCCGCTTTTGTGCCATTCTTCCCCAGCAACGGAATCTGCTGCACTTTGGCTACGTTCCCTGCAATGGCAGCTTTGTGGATCTTTCCGAGGTCCTTGTCTCGGATGCGATACCCGGGCTGGAAGTGGATTCTATGGCCGCTGTCTCTCCCCGGACTGATGGAGGAGCCTAAGGGCGACTCTCCTTCTTACTCCTGAAGCCAAAAATCTTCTTCCTCACAGAGCCCACGGGCTTCAAACACACCTCACCTCTCCCTCGGCTCTTCACTGTCCTCGAAACCCAATACTAACCCTCCAGATAAGCCTAAGCAGTTCCCCCACAATATCCCAGTTGGGAAGCTCTGCGGTTTTCCAGTCTTTCAGCCCAGAAGAGTCGTAGCTAAGCGACGCCGCTAAACACAGTGCGCTGGCGCCCCTCGGAAGCCGGCGTTCTGTGTGTAAGCACAGAGACTTGGCGGGCCATACTGCCCAGTGCGCACGTGCCGGACCCGGAGGCTCAAGTCTGAGACTGCCTGTGGGCAGCGCTAGGCACTTTTCAATCAACTGTGCCAGTTCGCTAAGCGTTCGGGATGCTTAACAAAAGCTAGAGCAGGTGAGAAAGGCGTCTTTGCTAGAGCTTCAGAATGCTGAAAGCCTGTCCCCCAGAGTTTTTTAGGGCTCTTCTAAGCAAACACAACAACTCTAAATCTACTTATCCTTCAGCTTGTTCCTTTCCACATCCCTCTGGGACCAGAGAAATTTAGCAAGTGTAACTACAGAAAACTGTTTTCATGGTTCCAGAAATTGTGGTAACAGGTATTATCAAGTGCAAATTGAGGGAGGGGAAACCAACTCAGGTTCTCCAAATGAAACGAAACCACATTTCCGCATCCCTCTGATTCTCCTGTGGCCCAGCCTCCATCTACACATTTTCATTTTCATTTTTTGCTTTTATTTTCCCCAAATCTTAGTCTTGTCACAACAAAGGTTTAGAGTGGCGGATATTAAAGCTCCCTCAGAGTGTCACAGCTCTGGGCTCTGGCTTTTTTTTTCTTCCCCCTGGGCCTGACCTATGCAAATTGGGCTTAGTCAGGAGTGTTGTTCTACCTTAAGTCCTCACTCCGGCTGGTCCTTGAACCTTCCTTTGACCTTCCTCTGTTCTATTTTTCGAGGGCTTTTCCATTGTCTTTTAGCCACTGCCATTTTGGACTCGTTTTCCCTATTCTAACTAGCTAACATCACTTCACGGGAAACAGATGGGAAAACAGTGTCAGACTTTATTTTTGGGGGCTCCAAAATCACTGCAGATGGTGACTGCAGCCATGAAATTAAAAGAAGTTTACTCCTTGGAAGAAAAGTTATGACCAACCTAGACAGTATATTCAAAAGCAGAGACATTACTTTGCCGACTAAGGTCTGGCTAGTCAAGGCTGTGGTTTTTCCTGTGGTCATGTATGGATGTGAGAGTTGGACTGTGAAGAAGGCTGAGCGCCGAAGAATTGATGCTTTTGAACTGTGGTGTTGAAGACTCTTGAGAGTCCCTTGGACTGCAAGGAGATCCAACAAGTCCATTCTGAAGGAGATCAGCCCTGGGATTTCCTTGGAAGGAATGATGCTAAAGCTGAAGCTCCAGTACTTTGGCCACCTCATGCGAAGAGCTGACTCATTGGAAAAGACTCTGATGCTGGGAGGGACTGGGGGCAGAAGAAGGGGACGAGGATGAGATGAATGGATGGCATCACGGACTCAATGGATGTGAGTCTGAGTGAACTCCAGGAGATGGTGATGGACAGGAAGGCCTGGCGTGCTGTGATTCATTCACTCGCAGAGTCAGACATGACTGAGCGACTGAGCTGAACAAACCCAAGATTTATTTTGGAGCATAGTGTAACATTTAAGAACCTTTAAAGAAAAAATGATCATTCACCTGTCCGAAATAATCCATCTTTTCTCATCTAGTTTAAAATACCACTTTTTAACTCTGATGTTATATTTCTGGGTTTTCCATTCTGTTCCACTGAATGGTCTGCTGCTTCTAGCATAGGTAGTATATAAGATATATTTTAATATATTTTATAGGTCCAAAGTTCCTCCCCTTATTTGTCCTTTCCAGCATTCTCTTGGCAATGTTTATTTCTACATTATTTGCGATGACTTTTTAATCACCATGCCAGTTAAATTCTCAGTGAAATTTGTATTAATTAGGTTAAGAGAAGTAATTTTAACCTGACAATCACTTGTATCAGTATATCCAGGTAGTTGTTATGTCTCTGTCCTATTTTATGACCTTCATTAAACTTTGAAAGCTTTTTTTTTTTAATGAAAATTCTATACCCTTCTTGATGTATTTATATCTGGGCTTCTTAATATTTTTACTGTGATGGTACAGGATTTTTCACTATAATTTATGAATGATTATTGTTTTGATATCTGGGTATTCTTTTAACAACCAGGATGAAGAACTTTTAAAATTATAATCTTGTCATAGGAAGAAAGAATTGAGTTTTTGGTGGTACTTAAGGAAGGCACAAACTGTTGGTATAGATTTCAGCAGAAAGATGTAATAATCATAATATGCATGATTGTAAAAAGCAAATGCACACAAGATGGGCTTTTTAAAAAACTGAAGTGTAAGATTATTGCTACAAATTAAAAACCATTTAATATAGCTACACTGCACTAAAATCCTATTAGCCAGATTTTTCAGTAATTTGCTAACTAATGTGTGTGTGTGCACGCTCAGCTGTGTCTGACTCTAGGGACATCTTTTTTGTTTCCTCTTAATAGTCTCTGTTCATTTGCTTTATTCACCCAAATCTATTTCCCACTCTGAAGTGTGTGTAATCATCATAATGGTCTTGCAACTCCATTTTTATGAGGCATCTTATGCTCTATACTTGTTCTATCCTCTTTAACAATCCCCAAACTTTAAATAATCTTTTCCCTTGTTTCCATTTGTCTGCAACTTGTGTGTTTCCATCTTTATTCCATTTCTTAGGAATAAAGCAAAACAGGTTGAATCCATATTGGCACGAACAGTTGAGTATATACCAAAACTTCTTTTAATGTAGTTATCGATCCAGTAGTTACAATTGGACTAAACCTAGTTATTGTGGGTGAAGCAGAAGCAAGCTCACAAGTTAATAGAAAACAGGCTAACCCAAAACTCGCCAAGTTCCTGCTCCATTTGTTAATGATTTGAAGTTAATGACTTTAAGACTTTTGATTAACCAAATTCAAAAGAACAGATACCTCCATTGCACAAGATGCACCAGCAAAATCTGAATGTATGGCAGCCTTATTTTACAGCAAGACAAATTAATTTACATACTTATTCTTCAGAGGCCATTTAATGCCATTTTATTCTTTGTAGACTGAATGAATTGACAGCAGATTTTTGGGATTCGTAACTCAGAAGCCAAGTGTCCAGACCTTCAGCAGAAATTGCTGCTGGAAGGCACCAAAGAACTGAAGAGAGGCCTGGTCCCTGTTGAAGTGATGTCTGGTTCCAGGACAGCATTTTTACTGATGAAAGAGCAATGAACAAAAATGAAAACAAAAAAATATGTCTCAGGACTATCCAGTTTAGCTACACCTAGTGGTTTTGGTGTGTGTGACTGGTATCAATTCTTGATCACCAAGCATTTGCTTCCTACAATAGCCCAACCAAAATATTATCTTTTGTCTTCTGCCTCCACAGTATTCTCCAGGGTGACCTATGAGACCAGTAAAAAATATAGTGATATCTGAAAAAGACTCTTGACACTTCCTGAAGCAGCCTGGAATGAAGGTCAAAGCCACTACCAAGCTGCAGGAGATTAGAACTACACACCAGGACTTCAGGTAGGTTGTCAAGATTTGGATAGCAGCAGCAGCAGCAACAGTGTTTTTGTATGGGCCAAGATACTCAAGGAGTCTTCATTAGGTCATCTCTAAACTTCTGTATTTCCTTCGTCAAATGCTGTCTGGATCCCCAAGCAGTGGAAACCTAAGATTTCCCATTCCCAATTTCTATGGAAACAGATGCCCTCTAGAAATTTGTTGCCTTGAATACCCACAACTAAGACTCCTACTAAGCCTATCTAAGATTCAAATAATGTCCTGGTGAATAAGCATATTACTGGAAAACAATATAGAGGTGAGAACGTATTAATGTAACAAAAACTACACATATCAATGAGAAATGATATGGATTATTAAAAAATGGTTTGGGAAAAATCAATTATTGGTAAGAAGTAACTACACATCTCAATGTATCACCAAAATAAACTCCAGGTTAGTACATATTTAGTCTTTTTAATAAAATCCATTAAATATTTTAGAAGAAAATATGGATGAGTGGTATTATTTATGTTTAGAAGATCTTTCCCAAAAAAATGGAAATTAGGAAACATCAGTACATTTGGCCACATAAAACTTGAGACCAAAAAATTTAGTATAAATCCAAATATAGAAAAGCAATGAAAAGACATAACTAAAGAAACATTCTTAGCTTATAATTAAGGAACTACATTTTTTTTTTTTTAATGATCAAAGGATACCATTGGTTCACAAATTAACCATGGGTACCAGAAATTTTCTACTCTTACTTAACATGGATAGCAGTTCAATTTCATCACCTTGTGTCAAGACATTTGCTCTTCAGTTCTGTGATAATTTAATCCACTTGGATCTTGATATTCTCACAGCCTTACAGCTCATCAACTTTACCCATTAAGTGGATGACTTCATACTGATGGTACTAGGTGCATAAGAAATAGGATATAGTTTGAAAGTCCTGGTAAAAATTTATGAGAATTTGTATTAACCCACTTAAAAAAAACAAACCAGCATTATCCATTTAAAGAAATACTTACCCCCAAATTAAGCACAAATCTAAACTATCACCTTGGCATCACAAATTTTTATAAAATATATATTTACAAAATATAATGTTAACAGTATAATCAGTTCTAACAGTGACCAACAGCTTTGGTGGATAAATGAACTTTGTGATTTAGCATAGTGAGAAGCATAGTAACAGCTCACTTTTCTTAGGAAAAAAAAAAGTTTTATTTTTAAAAAGTCTCTTTTTTTAAATAAAATCTAACCAAAGGAGATATTTTATTTTCTATGTATTCCTCCAACAACTGTTTCTTCAAATTATGTATGAGAATTTGAGATTTTATGACACCAAGAAGCAGCATGAACTTAAGAATCTTAAAATCTAACAAGGATGAAAAAGCATACAGAAAGTGGAACCAAACCACAGCACAGGTTAAGCACTTGCCCATCTGTCAACTTCTCAAACAGGAAAAAAATTTAAAAATCACATTCAAAGTGTTAGTTACGCAGTCATGTCTGATTCTTGGAACCCCGTGGATTGTAGCTTACTTACCAGGCTGCTCTGTCCATGGAATTCTCTAGGCAAAAATACTGAAGTGGGTAACCTTTCCCTTTTCCAGGGGATCTTCCCAACCCAAGGGTCGAACCCAGTCTCCTGCACTGCAGGCAAATTCTTTACCATCTGAGCCACCAGGGAAGGCCAAAGTTTTGCTAAATTTTTTCTGATTCTTGGAAACCCGTGGATTGTAGCTTACCAGGCTGCTCTGTCCATGGAATTCTCCAGGCAAAAATACTGAAGTGGGTAACATTTCCCTTCTCCAGGGGATCTTCCCAACCCAAGGGTCGAACCCAGGTCTCCTGCATTACAGGCAAATTCTTTACCATCTGAGCCACCAGGGAAGGCCAAAGTTTTGCTAAATTTTAAAGTTAGCTTTCTTTGTGCTATAACAGTATAAAACACTATCTTTTACCAAAGTTAAAAATTAAAAATTGTGAACTTTGCGGCCTCGCGTTGTTGATACTGACAACATGCTTCTATCTGGCAGTTGTTATGCTTTCTCCCCACCAGGGAACACTGCACCAGGCTTCACAACATTTGATTCACAAATGTCTTAACAATCATTCAGTTATTTTGTATTTTTTTATTATAGTGGATTTAGGTTTCTTTTTGAACAATGATGCTTATTTCCTAATAATGTAAAAAGAGTCTCTTTTGTTCTTCCTGAAATCCTTTAGCAGCCATCTTCTTCAATCCTGTTTTGTCTTCTTCCTCCATTTTCTCCAACCTCTGTGTCTTTCATCACCTAGTTCAGAATTTCTAGGAGAACTATACAGACATCACATCTCAAGTTTACTAACAACTGGTCTTTAACATGTGAAAGGAGGAAACTGTTTGATAAAAGATGAAATACATCTTGTGTGAAATCAACCCATAATACCTTAAGGAATTTCATATGCTACAGGTTTTGAAGTTATCATTTTATCCACTTAACAGATCCTTCTCTGTACAAGATACTATTAGCTTTTCTCCAACCTCTGTGTCTTTCATCACCTAGTTCAGAATTTCTAGGAGAACTATACAGACATCACATCTCAAGTTTACTAACAACTGGTCTTTAACATGTGAAAGGAGGAAACTGTTTGATAAAAGATGAAATACATCTTGTGTGAAATCAACCCATAATACCTTAAGGAATTTCATATGCTACAGGTTTTGAAGTTATCATTTTATCCACTTAACAGATCCTTCTCTGTACAAGATACTATTAGCCAGGCACTCAATCCTACCTTGCATATTTTATCTTCTACTATGTATAAAATAAATAAGGACATACTGTATAGCACAGGGAATTATACTGTATCTTGTAGTAACTTATAATGGAAAGGAAGCTGGAAAAGAATATATATATATATCTGAATCACTTTGCTGGACGGTTGAAACTAATACATTATAAATTAACTATCAGTTCAGTTCAGCTCAGTCACTCAGTCATGTCTGATCCCATGAATTGCAGCACTCCAGGCTTCCCTGCCCATCACCATCTCCAGGAGTTCACTCAGACTGATGTCCATCGAGTCCGTGATGCCATCCAGCCATCTCATCCTCAGTCGTCCCCTTCTCCTGCCCCGAATCCCTCCAAGCATCAGAGTCTTTTCCAATGAGTCAACTCTTCACATGAGGTGGCCAAAGTACTGAAATTTCAGCTTTAGCAGCATTCCTTCCAAAGAAATCCCAGGGTTGATCTCCTTCAGAATGGACTGGATGAATCTCCTTGCAGTCCAAGGGTCTCTCAAGAGTCCTCTCCACCACCACAGTTCAAAAGCATCAATTCTTCAGTGCTCAGCCTTCTTCACAGTCCAACTCTCACATCCATACATGACCACAGGAAAAACCACAGCCTTGACTAGATGGACCTTAGTCGGCAAAGTAATGTCTCTGCTTTTGAATATACTATCTAGGTTGGTCATAACTTTTCTTCCAAGGAGTTAGCGTCTTCTAATTTCATGGCTGCAGTCACCATCTGCAGTGATTTTGGAGCCCCCCAAAATAAAGTCTGACACTGTTTCCCCATCTATTTGCCATGAAGTGATGGGACTGGATGCCATGATCTTCATTTTCTGAATGTTGAGCTTTAAGCCAACTTTTTCACTCTCCTCTTTCACTTTCATCAAGAGGCTTTTTAGCTCCTCTTCACTTTCTGCCAGAAGGGTGGTGTCATCTGCATATCTGAGGTTATTGATATTTCTCCCAGCAATCTTGATTCCAGCTTTTGTAAATTATTTTACATTGTAAATTAACTATACTTCAACAAAAACTTAGAAAGTACAAAAATAGTAGAAGCTTTGTTAGTTTTTCACACACGTATCTCATACATGATTATGAATGAAAACTACAAAACTGAAAAACTTTATGGATTTTATCACCAAAAAGTGTTCAAACAAAAATCTGTTAATATATGTAATCACTATATTTGACTCATGGAATGTAGTAAGAAGGCAACACCATCTCCCACCACCCTTTGAAATTTTCACAGAGGTTCACCCAACCCAGGTTAAAAAACCTTACTCTCAAATAATAAAAAGTCCAGAATTGTTTTCACTCACAAAATACTTAAAAAGAATTTCCAGTCTCTTGTTAATATATGTAATCACTATATTTGACTCATGGAATGTAGTAAGAAGGCAACACCATCTCCCACCACCCTTTGAAATTTTCACAGAGGTTCACCCAACCCAGGTTAAAAAACCTTACTCTCAAATAATAAAAAGTCCAGAATTGTTTTCACTCACAAAATACTTAAAAAGAATTTCCAGTCTCTAACTATAAAACACCAAGTCAGGGTTAACCAGCTCAGCCACACTACTGGATGCCCATGTACAGTAGGGGTGGAAGGCAGGCATGGTCCTCTTTAGCTTTCCTGCCTAATTCCATTCTTCCTCCTTTAGATGGCAGTTTATGGTTTCTGACCCACCGGGATCAAAACTGCAGGGAGTAGCAGAGTTTCTGTGACATGGTTTTGAGCAGTCTGGATCTGGCAGTTATTTTAAAGCTATTACTCTCTGTAGTATTTCTGTGCCCACAGCTTTCTCACTTGTAACTCCATTGACCTAAGTGTATGTAATCCACTCTGGTGACTTTTCTTCTTAGCTCTTAAGGAATCCAGAGCACCATTTCAGATTATCCTTTTCTGGGGCCTGTCCACACCTCTAAGTGCCCTTCTGTACAGTATCTAATGTGGATCCCCCAACATGGCTCACGTTCTCTCTAGACCAACACTTGGTCCTCCACAAGCATTCAAAAGGGATTTGTCAAAGCCAATGCAGAAAATGCAGAGTAGTCTCAATACATCAGCAATTCTTCTCCCGCCCTGAGCCAGAGTTACAAGCTTCTCTAGATTCCAGGCTCCCTGGGCATGTTGCATACCTGCTTCCAGAACTGCAGAAAATTAGATTCCTAACATGTTCTCTAAACTAGGTTTTACATCCTCTCTCTCGGTAGCCCTCCCTCTTTGGCAGCTCTGTAACCTTTTTTTGTGAAATGCATTTTCAGATTCATAACAGATTAGTCACCCATTATATTTTTGTATGAAGCACTGATACATAACTAAAGTAAGTTTGTATTTTAAAAGATAGGAGGGAGTATAGGGGAATTATATTCTTGCCTAAAAAAACAGGGATTAGTGTGACAGAATAGGGGGCAAGGGAGAATTTGCATAGAAATAAACACCTCAGTTCAAATGTATCAACTCTCCAAAGTTTATGTACATGACTAAGTGCTATCCTTTCAATCAAAAGATCAAGTCTATATTCCAACATATTTTATTAAAATATTACATTCTTATATTTTAAAATATGCTTGTAACTAGGCAGATTGAAATAACTCAGTATTTACTTTTGAAATGAGTATGAACACATACAAAGAATATCTAAAAATAAAACACATATTAATTATCAAAAGTAGGTATAGATTACTTGTACAACTCTGGCACTGTGGTAGCTTTGAACAGATAGCTTTGAAAAGTTTGAGTCCTCTTGAAGTCTATCCTTATGAAGTTAATTTGCATGGAATGTGATTCAGAATAATTTGGAAAATTCATAAGTTTATTTTCTGTGTCCATGAGTCTCTTTCTGTTGTGTGAGTAAGTTCATTTTAGATTCTACGTACAAGCAGTCTGATATAATACTTGTCTTTGTCTGATTTACATCACTTAGGGTGATAATGTCTAGGTCCATCCCTGTTGCTTCAAATAACATTATTTCATTCTTTTTTATGGCTTACTAGTTTTCCATTATGTAAATATTCCACATCAGATGCAATTTTTAAGTGTAGTCAGATCTATTAATCTTTTAAGACTTCTGGGTTTGTTGTAGTTCAGAGAGAAGCCTTTCCAGTTCTGAGGTTCTTGAAAAGTTTCCTGGGATTTCTTTTTGACTTTCGTGGATTCACTGTCTTCCATTAAATGTTTGAACCTTTGGGAATGTCTGCTTGTATAAAGTCTGAGGATTGTACTGAACCTTATTTTTCCCTGTTGGAGACACCCTTGGTGCAGCCTTTTCATTGTATAAACATAGAGGTTAGTCTTTCATTTCAGAGGCAATCATGGAATGTCACTTTATTGAGTACTAGTTAAAAGTCTCTTGTTTCACTTAGGTTTCTGATAATTGTGAGGAAGCAAAAGGCATATTGTGCAAAAACCACATGCTGTAGGATGACCTTGCCATGCTGAGACTGGAGACAGATGCACTGAAACATCAGCACCGGGAAAAGGAAGAGGACATGGAAGTTCTCAAAATAAAGAATGGTGATCTTCAAAAGGCAATAAAACTGAGTGAGGAAACGTTAACAAAGACTATACCCCACTATGCAGGCCAGCTTAATGCTCTGTCAGCTGAGAATAGAATGCTAACCTCTAAGCTGGAGAACGAAAAACAAAGTAAGCAAAGACTGGAAATGGAAGTGAAATCCTCCCGTTCTAGACTGGCTGCTGCCTCACACAATCAGGATCAAGGTCAGACATTAAAAAGAGATATGGAGCTTGCCTTCCAGAGAGCAGAAGAGTGGTTATGCTTGCAGGACAAAATGAAGTCCGATGTGGCTAATCTAAAAAATAACGATGATACATTTTCCCAGCAACTATCTACAATGAAAAGTGTCTTCAATAAGCTGAAAATCAAGCTTCAGCACACAAGAGATGATAACAGAGAAAAGACTTTGATGTTAGAACGTGTCCAGAGAGACCTAAGCCAATCAGAGTGTCAAAAGCAGGAAATTGAAGACATGTATCAGAATGAACACGGCAAAGTGAATGAATACCTTGGAAAGCAGGAATCCTTGGAGGAGAGATTATCTCAACTCCAGAGTGAAAACGTGTTGCTCTGACAGCAGCTGGACGATGCACGAAGCAGAGCTGGCCGTAGAGAGAAGACGGTCATGAGCGTCTAAGACCAGCTGCAGCAGATCATGAAAGAACTACAGGCCTAATGTGAGCAGCTAGGTCTGATGGAGGTTAGAAACAAGCAGTTAATCAAGGAATATAATCGTTTAAAAGAGAGAATGTGTCAGTACCAAAAAGAGAAAGCAGAAAGAGAAGTGAGTATCCAGAAGGAGAAATAATTCTCAGACTTCCTGAAAGAAAGCTCACAGTGATTCTTGATTCTGGCTAAATGTTGAATCTAGTTGAGTACAAAAAACACACAGGCTGTGAATCTATGGTCTTTAAATCAGCCTAAAAGCATACCTTGTATCCAACAAATAAAAATTAGACTGAAGAAATGCTTTACTTTGAGTAGGGACATGTTGTTTATGAAATGTAGGGACATGTTGTTTATGAAATGTTAAGAGATTTAGTTCTAAATTGTTAACCCAGATAGGTACTAGTAATTTACTCTTTTACTATTAAGGCATTAATTTTAATCTTTATGTTACCACATTTCACTATCATGATGAAGCAGACAAATGAAATGCTCAAACCTGAAATAAATATTTCGAAATGAAGCTTCCGTTACATGGATTATCTTGATAGTCAATTCCAGGTTTCCCAGAGGCTATATTTTACATATCACAAGAATGAGGCAATTTTTGTTGTTGATGTTCAGAAAAATGTGTGGATCAGGTCTCTAAACTGTTAGGAAATGGGATTTCTTTAACTTTGCAAATAATTCCCTTTGGAATGCAATTCAAATTAACAAAAAGTCTTTGTACTTCAGAAAAAGTTTTATGGGATTAGAATCCATATTTACAAGATTTAGTAATTAGAGTCTTATTCTCATAGTCTTCTTTTGGGAGGGACTTATTAACTTAGCCCTAGATAACTCAATAGAGTATCCCTCAAACTTCTTTAAAATCCTGGGACATTAAGATGTGGGGAGGAGTAACAGACATCCTACTAAGAGGTGACTTGTAGTCATTTTATGAGGAAAGATAGAAAAATAGTATTGCAGAACAATAAAAGAGTGTAAAATGAAGTGCAATTGTTGTGCGATAAAGATGACAGTGAAGAATATATTTTGTGACTCTTGGTGGTTTGAACTTCTTTCTTGGTTCTCTGAGTAATCCCTGGTCCTACAGTCTACAATACAGATACCATCATATTTATTTGATCCTGGGTTTGAGTTAGGCTGTGCTCAGCCCACTTTCTTCATTAGCCAACAGTGCCATTTTATCTTGAAGACTGATGATTTTCCAGCAGACCTGGAAACTGCATCTTCAAAATGTCTGCACCTGGATGCAAGAAAAATCAAGTTTTTTAAACAGGAGTTATTACCTATAAAACTAATGCAAAAGAAATGTAAAAAACTAGAGAGAATAAAAAGAAGTTGGGGCAAGAAGCAGTGCCCTTCAGAAGCCGCATAGAAATGAATATGGTGGAGCACAGGCAAGCAGAGGAGCATCAGCAGGAGACTGCAGACAGCGCGCGATGGGAACTTGCAGAGAAATGGAAGGAAGGCAGCCTATGTCTGCAGGTTCATTTGCTGATCTCTCATGTGCTTGAATTCACTTTCACTGCACATTACATTTTGGATCTATACAGCTTATGTGTTTCCTCTACCTCCCTTAGAGCAGGTAGTTTTGTAGATTTCTGGAAGGAAGCAGGCACTTGTTTTCCCTTTAAATATTTCAGTTTCCATCACAGTTATCACTAAATTGACCTTTCAGAATGATTCTCACTAGAGAATCCTTTTACTTATAAGACCAATTGGTAAAAAACAAGACCATTCGGAAGAAAATAAAACATTGTGGTTTAAAACTGGTACCATCCTCTTGAATTATTCTTAACTCGTCTTGTTCAATTTTCCCCTTCTATGGGACACAGTTTGGAAACTAACACTTAGGAGAGTCTTGCCGGCACATTATTTTCTTGTATATAATTTTCTCACCTTTCTGTGTTTTTGTTAAATGGAAGTTGTTTTTTTTTTTTTTTTTAATCACAGATGTGTTCTCCTTATTAACATTCGACTCAAACTACTTCCTCCATTTGAACAAGATCCTTACCTAGAAATCAAAATAAAGTCTCAGAAGTACATATTTAGGCCAGGAGCTTTTAAGGGAAAAGATAGTCATCTTGTGGGTCATTCTGAGGATTATGAGTTATTCCCTAATTCTCTGAAATTATGTGTACTTGATAGACTGATATTTATTGTACTTTTTATCAGATTAATCTAAGTAGCATTCCATATACATGTTCTCTGTTATCTATAAGCAGAATAAGTAGGAATTCATTTTATTTTTTTAAATGTGATTTTCTTTTTCTACTGAGGTAATCTTCAGGTTAGGTCTAGTCTCTAAAAGTATTATTTTAAAGTCACATTTAATAAGTTATAAACATATAACTTATTTATCTTAAAGATAAATATTTGACTTATTTCAGATACAGCGGGAGTTGGGCCAGGAGCATAGCTAAAGAACTAAGAGAAGGTATGTTGCTAAAATGTATGAATTAAATTTAGACATTGATTTCGGAAATACATTGTAAACAATAAATGGCATCTCTTTCCATTGTTTGGATAATAGATGCTATGTTAAATATTTCTTTATACATAGCTAATGAAAAATGTGGAAGCATGAGCAGTCATAGTGAAAAATATCCTTCTTCCATTTATTCATCATGCACCATAGCTTGAAAAACAGTCTCTGAAGGTCTGTGTATTTCTTTTTATTTCTAGCTGTATCCTTCTTCTACTCCCTCCATCCCTGTGGAGCTGTCTTCCTACACCCTGACACTATTCTCAGAAAACGTGGCATTCATCAACTTCTCAAGTGTCTGGTAGTGGTTAAGGCTAGGAAACCCAGACTCAAGCAGTCACGTTTGTGTAGCTGTCACTTGGTGGGTGTCTTTAAAATTTCTTTGTCACTAGATACGTCACTGGTTTATCTTTTACCCTCAGGAAATGCTCCAAACACCCACATCAATTTGAGTCCTGCCAAAGTAGTTGGCCTTATCTCTTTACCAGCTTACTCTGCCACTTAGCTCTGCATCTAACTAGCCAGGCTGTGTTGGATCCCACAGATTTGCTTGCTCACCTCCAATCTTTGTGTGTACTTTCCCTCTTTATCTCTTGTAATTTTTCCTGCCCTTCAGATAGCTACATACATGTCACCTCCACCAAAAAGCTGGCAGTACTGACACAATGCTGGCTTCCCCTCCTCAATGTTCCTTGTGCCATCTTTTATATCTTTGTATTTGTGACTCTGTACGGAAATTGTCTGTTTGTGTTTTTCCAGTTTAGGGCATATCAATTTTCATGGTGGACTGGGTCACCTTCATCTTGTAATTCCAGTGCTTGTCACAGAACCTTTGCATGAATACATGAGTATTCATTAGTTCACTCAGTTGCATGAGTACATGAATGAAGAATGAGAAAACCAGGCGCTCTGATACTCAGCTCCACTGCAACCATAAGCAGATTATAAAATTGTAATTTTGATTAGTATTTTATGTTGTGTCATCTATCTATATATTTCCTTTTTCAGAATACTAGGAAAGATCTCAGGTTTTTGGTTTTTGTGTTTGTTTTACTAATCTTAGTTAACCCAAGTATTTTAGGAAAAGAATATAATTCTTACCTTTCAGATGATGCTCAGTTTGCATCTGGTGCCTTTAGAGTGTCTTCTTGAGGATCTACAGATGGGTCAAATGTGTGTGATGATCTACTTTTGTAAACAGAAGAACAAGATATACAGAGTTTAATGGAAAAATACATGATTTAGAAATAAATAGGAATAGAAATAATAAGAAAAGTTTCTCTACTGGACCATTTCCATGACATTTCATTGTTTTCCATTAAACATGATGAGAAAAATCTTTATTAAAGGAAAATATCTTTGTATTATGTGTGCATGGTGGAAATTTATATAGCATTTTAATTGATGTTTCTCTGCATCTAACTTACTCTTTAGCAGATTTAAACATCAGCAGTGTTGAGTTTTCCATATTCTAAGTGATAGTATTAGTCACTCAATTGTGTCTGACTCTGTGTGACCCCATGGACTGTAGCCCACCAGGTTCCTCTGTCCATGGAATGAATTCTCTAGGCAAGAATACTGGAGAGGGGAACCATTCCCTTCTCCAAGGGATCTTCCAGATCCTGGGATCAAACCGAGGTCACCTGCATTGCATGTGGATTCTTTACCATTTGTGCCACCAGGGACGCCCTTTACAAACTCAGACTGAGCCCTAATGCCAGCTATTTAAACAGTACGCAAAGAGCCAGACTTGTCATTAATGTTTATTGGTGTTGACTGACAGCATTTTTGTACTTTCCTGTTTTCGTCACTATATATAAACCTAAAGACTTAGATACTGCTGTGATGGCTTCTGTCAATGTTCTGATGTGTTACAATTGTTAATAGTGGCATAAAACTTACTATATGTAACTTCAAACACAGATTCATAGGCCTTTCCTCATGGAGAAATAAGATTTGCCTGAGTTTTTGCCTTTTAAATGAATTAACTTTTTACAATTTTTATTCTTAATTAGAGGATAGTTACTTTACGATATTCTGATGGTTTCTGTCAAACATTGACTTGAATTGGCCATAGGTATGCATATGGTCCCTCCCACTTCCCTCTCCATTCAACCCCTCTAGGTTAACACAAAGCACCAACTTTGGGTTCCCTGCACCATACAGCAAATTCCAAAAAGACATGTACCCCAGTGTTCATTGCAGCACTACTTACAGTACCTAGGACATGGAAGTAACCTAGATTTCCATCAGCAAATGAATGGATAAAGAAGCTGTGTATTATTCAACTATAGAAAGAAATGCATTTGAGTCTGTTTTAGTTGACTTTAGATTGACTTTTGGAGACAGTGTTAAAATTAGAGAAATTTCCTCTGGATAAATAAGATTTGCCTAAGACTTTTCACCTTATCTTTACCTATTTACCATTCTATTTATTTTTGCTTTGCTTTTTGGAAAAAATCTTGGAAGACTTTTTTTTGGAGAAAGCACCAGACCAACAGACATTATCATAAAACTCCCCTAATTCCCATATATCCACCTAAGGTACCATTTATCCTTCCTAAATGTTATTTGTTCTCCCATAAGTGCCTCACCCAAATCACCTGTTATTTAGAAGACCCCTTTTTCTCCTACTCTCTATCATTTACTAAGTAGTATATCAACTCCCACAAATTCCATTAATGCTGAAGAAGCTAACATTGAACATTCTATGAAGAACTACAAGACCTTCTGGAACTAACATCCAAAAAAGATGTCCTTTTCATTGTAGGGGTCTGGAATGAAAAAGCAGGAAGTCATGAGATACCTGGAGTAACAGGCAAATTTGGCCTTAGAGTCCAAAACGAAGCAGGGCAAAGGTTAACAGAGTTTTGCCAAGGGAACGCTCTGGTCATAGCAAACACCCTCTTCCACCTACACAAGACAAGACTCTACACATGGACATCACCAGAAGGTCAATACTGAAATCAGATTGATTACATTTTTTGCAGCCATTCAGGTATGACCTAAATAAAATCCCGTATGATTATACACTAGAAGTGACAAATAGATGTAAGTGATTAGATCTGATAGAGTGCCTGAAGAACTATGGACAGAGGTTCATAATATTGTACAGGAGGCAGTGATCAAGAACATCCCCAAGAAAAAGAAGTACAAAAAGGCAAAATGGTTGTTTGAGGAGGGCTTACAAATAGCTGAGAAAAGAAGTGAAGCGAAAGGCAAAGGAAAAAAGGAAAGATATACTTGCCTCAATACCGAGTTCCAAAGAATAGCAAGGAGAGATAAGAAAGTCTTCCTTAGTGATCAATACAAAGAAATAGAGGAAAACAATAGAATGGAAAAGACTAGAGATCTCTTCAAGACAATTAGAGATACTGAAAGGTTGTTGTTGAATGACGTCGCCGGGGTTCTTGGCCCCCGGAGGAGAAGAATTCAATCCGGGGCCAGAGACGAGGCTTGAATCACTCAGAGCTTTTGTGTAATAAAGTTTTATTAAAGTATAAAGGAGATAGAGAAAGCTTCTGACATAGGCATCAGAAGGGGGTAGAAAGAGTAACCCCCTGCTAGTCTTCAGTTGGATGTTATATAGTCACCAGCAGTCTGTTAATGAAAGAAAGGAATGTCTCAAAACTTAGAATGGCACCAGGCCCCTCACCCATAAGATGTATTTTGGGATAACCTTAGCTCTAAATGGTTTATCTTGGGCCATAAAATGATTAACTTGAATATTGAGGAAGGGCAGATCACCATATAAATAGTTTCATTTACATAGATTAGAGGAACATTATCGGAGTATTGACATAGTGGTTTATCAAGTAGGTTCTGGGCCCAAAAGGCGGAACCGACTTGAAGACAGAGTTTGGGGTAAATGCACAGTACATTAGCATAGCTTAAGATAAACATTTCCATAAGAAAAAGGCAATGGTTAACTTCAAGTGAAACTAGGTGTCATTATAGCAACACAGAATTTTAAGAGAAACCTCTTTTTAAATTCAGTCTGTTAATGAAAGAAAGGAATGTCTCAAAACTTAGAATGGCACCAGGCCCCTCACCCATAAGATGTATTTTGGGATAACCTTAGCTCTAAATGGTTTATCTTGGGCCATAAAATGATTAACTTGAATATTGAGGAAGGGCAGATCACCATATAAATAGTTTCATTTACATAGATTAGAGGAACATTATCAGAGTATGACATACTGGTTTATCAAGTAGGTTCTGGGCCCAAAAGGCAGAACCGACTTGAAGACAGAGTTTGGGGTAAATGCACAGTACATTAGCATAGCTTAAGATAAATATTTCCATAAGAAAAAGGCAATGGTTAACTTCAAGTGAAACTAGGTGTCTTTATAGCAACACAGAATTTTAAGAGAAACCTCTTTTTAAATTTGTATAGAGAAGGGGAAAATATCTCTACTTTGTTTCCTCCTGCCGCTTAAGAGAGATAAAATGTCTGACACTTGCAGGCTGTTTCCTCCATTTGGACACCCCTGGCCTTCCTGCCTGTTACCCTCTCAGTTGTACACCCTGAGGCCAGCCCTGCTCCAGGGGCAGCTGTGCCAGAAGATCCTGTGACCTCCTTGGCACCGGTCCTAAGATCAGCAGGGTGCTGGGTGGGAGGCCAGCGGGTTCCCCATCCTTGGCGACTCAGGGGAACACCTCTCATGAACCCTGTGCTCCCAGAAGGGGCCACTCATGCAGAGCTGTCCTCCTCCCTTTCAGCTGCCTTGGCGTGGACACCGCCTTCTCTGCTCTGGACATTTATTTGAGGTAGTTCGTGCCAGGCTGGGTGGGTGTTGTAAGCAGACAGCAAAGTAACAAAAGGAAAAACACAGATAAACAGGAAGAAAGAGAAACAGTTGAGATATCATAAAGCTTCCAGAACCATTTCCCCAAATCGTGTTGCATGCCTCTATTGGAAGGAAACACGTGACCTTAATTATAATATTTAGTAGAAGATTGGAGCAGTGGAAGGATTGATTTGCATACATTCAAATATTTCTTGACTGTGTACTGAGTGCCAGGGCCTGGATGTAGCAGACTTGGTGAATGTCTTCCATGAAGATCTTGGAGTTGAATGTGGCTTTGCCGTGTCAGGAGGATACCCTGGTGAAGGAAACAGCACCCACTCGAGTACTCTTGCCTGGAGATGCCGTGGGACAGAGGAGCCTGGTGGCTACAGTCCATGGGGTCACAGAGTCGGATATGACTGAGCAGCTAACAATTTCACTTTCATCTAGCTCAGTTTTGAACAGTCCTGTGTCCATGGTGGGGGTGGGCGACCTTCCTCCGAGTCACAGAGACAGCACAGTCATCATCCAGGCTCATGCCTGCAGGTTGGCTCAGGTCACCTGCCTTCTTCTGCTGACCCCTAACTTTGCCAGCACAGGGCCATCTACAGCTGGCTTGGTTTCAAAACAGCCAGGCCCAGTTGATGGACAGACCCTATGCTCCAGCCACTGGATGCTTCTCACTCCAGTGGGTGGGTCCTCTCTCACCAGCCAGATCAGGAGTCTTCCTGTATCCATCTGCTCCGGCCACTGGCTCATCAAAATGAAGGACCACAGACCCGATGAGTTTAAATCACAGAAATGTATTTCTCTCAGTTCTGGAGGCTGAAAGTTCAAGACCAGGTGCTCAGCAGTGTTGCTTCCTCCTGAGGCCTCTCTCCTGGGTGTGTAGATGGCCATCTTCTTCCTGTATCCTCACCTGGTGGTCCCTCTGTGCGCTGTGTCCTAACCTCCTCCTCTTAACACACACCAGTTCTCTTTTATCAGGACTAATGACCATATTTTACCTAAACTACTTCTTCAAAGGCCCCTTCTCCAAACGCAGTCACATTCTAAGGTAATGGGGTTGGGACTTCAACAGATGGATTGGGATGGGAGGTACACTTCATCCCAAGGTGCCGCCACTGGGCTTGGAGAGAGACACATACCGCCCTCCAGAGGCTTAGGGTCTGACCTTCTGGGTGTACTGAAGAGCTAGTTGAATCCCAGCTGGGTGGGCAGGTACTTAAAGTTAGCCTATTAAAAGACAAAAACTAGATTAAAATGTGAAGAAGTGAGTGTTTATCTGAGCTCTGAATAGCAATGGGAACACGCTTGCTGAATTGAGGTAGTTCGTGCCAGGCTGGGTGGGTGTTGTAAGCAGACAGCAAAGTAACAAAAGGAAAAACACAGATAAACAGGAAGAAAGAGAAACAGTTGAGATATCATAAAGCTTCCAGAACCATTTCCCCAAATCGTGTTGCATGCCTCTATTGGAAGGAAACACGTGACCTTAATTATAATATTTAGTAGAAGATTGGAGCAGTGGAAGGATTGATTTGCATACATTCAAATATTTCTTGACTGTGTACTGAGTGCCAGGGCCTGGATGTAGCAGACTTGGTGAATGTCTTCCATGAAGATCTTGGAGTTGAATGTGGCTTTGCCGTGTCAGGAGGATACCCTGGTGAAGGAAACAGCACCCACTCGAGTACTCTTGCCTGGAGAATGCCGTGGGACAGAGGAGCCTGGTGGCTACAGTCCATGGGGTCACAGAGTCGGATATGACTGAGCAGCTAACAATTTCACTTTCATCTAGCTCAGTTTTGAACAGTCCTGTGTCCATGGTGGGGGTGGGCGACCTTCCTCCGAGTCACAGAGACAGCACAGTCATCATCCAGGCTCATGCCTGCAGGTTGGCTCAGGTCACCTGCCTTCTTCTGCTGACCCCTAACTTTGCCAGCACAGGGCCATCTACAGCTGGCTTGGTTTCAAAACAGCCAGGCCCAGTTGATGGACAGACCCTATGCTCCAGCCACTGGATGCTTCTCACTCCAGTGGGTGGGTCCTCTCTCACCAGCCAGATCAGGAGTCTTCCTGTATCCATCTGCTCCGGCCACTGGCTCATCAAAATGAAGGACCACAGACCCGATGAGTTTAAATCACAGAAATGTATTTCTCTCAGTTCTGGAGGCTGAAAGTTCAAGACCAGGTGCTCAGCAGTGTTGCTTCCTCCTGAGGCCTCTCTCCTGGGTGTGTAGATGGCCATCTTCTTCCTGTATCCTCACCTGGTGGTCCCTCTGTGCGCTGTGTCCTAACCTCCTCCTCTTAACACACACCAGTTCTCTTTTATCAGGACTAATGACCATATTTTACCTAAACTACTTCTTCAAAGGCCCCTTCTCCAAACGCAGTCACATTCTAAGGTAATGGGGTTGGGACTTCAACAGATGGATTGGGATGGGAGGTACACTTCATCCCAAGGTGCCGCCACTGGGCTTGGAGAGAGACACATATCGCCCTCCAGAGGCTTAGGGTCTGACCTTCTGGGTGTACTGAAGAGCTAGTTGAATCCCAGCTGGGTGGGCAGGTACTTAAAGTTAGCCTATTAAAAGACAAAAACTAGATTAAAATGTGAAGAAGTGAGTGTTTATCTGAGCTCTGAATAGCAATGGGAACACGCTTGCTGAACAGAAAAGCAGGAGGTGAAATCAGAAAGGAAAAGACGGCTGGATCTGAAAAAAAAAAAAAGAATGTAAAAAAAAAAGTTTACAATAAAAGCCAAATTGGTAAGAATCACTGATAAATAGGACACAGGATTTCTCACCTTTAAATATAAAGAGGCAATATAGATTGGTGAGACAATCCAAATTAGAAAAGCAGACCAAACCTTAAAGAGAAAAATCACACAACAGCAGATATTTAATAAACATAGTGAAAAGTGTTCAGTTTCATGAGTAACCAAGGAAATGCCCTGACAACAGTATTTTGCCACTGTTGTCCTACCAATTCTACAAAGTCTTCTTTTTCTTCTAAGCAATATTACTGAAAACTGGCCCAAATCTGTTGAGTTAGCATTTTTTATATTACATCCAGAAATGTTAAATTGAAATAGAAAGGAAATTGACAAAACATGCCAAGAGCCAGAGAAATGGTTTTGTGCTTTTATTCAGTGATTCCAGACCTAGTCAATACAAAAAAAAGAGGAGAAATCCATGGGTATAGGACTAGCCCCCTGAGCAGGGCGGGGGCGCCTGCAAGCAGCTCGGCGCTCTTTGCTCTGCAGTGTCAGTGGTACCTGTCCCGCCTCAGCCCGCAGGGTCAGGAAAAGTCACTGTCCCCCGGCTGCAGTGACTCTTCCAGCTTGACCTTTTCTTCCTTGTTCCCTGAGAGCTCAGTTGGTAAAGAATCGCCTGCAATGCAGGTTCGATTCCTGGGTCGGGAAGATCCCTTGGAGAAGGGAGAGGTTACCCACTCCAGTATTCTGGCCCAGAGAATTCCATGGACTGAGTCCATGGTGTCGCAAAGAGTTGGACATGACTGAGCGACTTACACTTTCCTTGTTCTCATGTCTCCCCTTCCACCTGCCCCGTGAGCTGGGAACCCTGGAGGCAGGCCACGTGCCTGGGTCCTATGCTTCCCGTCATACACAGCAGACACTTGGAGGGATGGGCCAAGGGTGGCAGCATGCCACCATCTTCCAGAGTGGACCTCAAGCCCCTGTCCTCTCAACCCAGCAGTTCCTACCCTTATCCTCTGCCTGCTGTTGACCCCCCAGTGCAGAGAAAGAGCTTACCCCCCAGGCTGCATGGAAGCTGACCAGGCCAGGACTGCCCTCCCTCCTTCAGTATTCAATCAGCCGCCCTCCCCTGGCATACACACAGCCTCACTCCTCCCGGGAGTTGGGGTAAGCATGACACTCTCCTGCTGAGCCCCCACCCCTCCACACTACCCAGGGTAGTGCCCACTCCCCGGGCCTTCCAGAGATGAGACCCCCAGCTCCTGCACAGTGGACACGAGGCCGACAACACAGGGAGGGAGTTCTTACTACAGGCTGGCCCTAATCCAGTGTGACTTTCATGTTGTGGCTTATCAGGGCCTAGTTGAGTCTAGAATCTGCTTATTCCTTCCTCCCTAATCCCGTGTACTACACCGGCCTGGTTTAGCCAAGAGCAGGGATAACAGTCCTTGCTGCTGTTCTGTAGTGACTTACCCCTCCACCCTTGGGCCTGGGGCACCAGCCTGTGGGGAGAGACCAGGAGCCAGCAGGGAAGTGGGCTTAGGGGTGCCCTGGTGAGCACAGCGTGAGCACGACTGGATTTCCCTATGGAGGGTGCACATCTCTCTGGGTTCCCGGCTCCTGCTGGGCTGCCCTTGGCACCTTTATTTTAGTGCAGACAGGTCTGCTGGGGAGCCAGCAGTCACTTCTCAATGCTGTGTGGACCTTGGGTAAATATGTTTTTAGAACCAAGGGGAGGGAGCTGTTAATTTCACGTGGGAATGGAGGCCCCCTTGTCTCAGCCTGTGTGAGAGGAGCTAGGACTGTCCCCCTGCTATGGCCTGGGCACATCCCAGAAGTGGTTTGTCTCTGTGTTTTTTTAAGTAGATCTTTCCTCCCAGGTAGATCATAGCACATAAAGCTGATCACTTGTGTAAGGGAAGGGCCCTCCATCATGGGGACTCCACAGACCCTCTTCCAAGCACAGTGGTCTTCCTATCATCTCTGCTGATCTGAAGGACAACCTCAGAAGAAGGAATTAACAGTTACCAATGCTTGGGGTCAGGGGCCTCAGGAGGCTGTGCCGTGAGCATGCAGTGAACTCATCCCTTGGACCTCAGATGTGTGAGGCAGCCTGGGCAGCAGAGGGATCTGGTTGGTCTATCTGTCCATCCCTCATCCATTCAGGGATCTTTGGTAATAGAACCTCCATTCGTGTCTTATGTCTGAGAAAACTCC
Organism: Madoqua kirkii; assembly: GCA_006408675.1. NCBI lineage: Eukaryota > Metazoa > Chordata > Mammalia > Artiodactyla > Bovidae > Madoqua > Madoqua kirkii. The sequence continues at coordinate 4,173 of SJYC01044055.1, read as the reverse complement.
TGTGTGCTCTGCAGAGGGTCCTCCCAGATTTAGGGTATATGGGGGCCACGGAGACCCAGCCTCATCTACAGCACCCCTCTTACCTGGGTCCACAGTGATGACATGGGGGTAGGCTTGTGATCAGACAGGGCCAATGAAATATTTGTGGCTTTCTGGGTTCCTGGGCAAGAGAAACTCTTCCTGGATGCCTTGGAGGAGTCTGGTGTCTGGAAGGAGAAGTGGTGCTCCCAGGGAGCTCAGAGTGGAGGGAGGAAACTGTCCTTGGGATCCGTAACCCCACCAATGAGAATATGGTCAGACTGCAGCTGCAAAATCATACAAGTCTCACTCTGACTTAAACTACTTGGAGTCAGGTTTTCCATCTCCTGCTGCAGAAAGAGAAGTAACAGGGACAAGGGCTTGAGAAGGAATGATTCTAAGAACTGGTGGAGCCAGGCAGCAGGGGCAGGATGAGGGAAGAGTGCACTGGACCTGGTCCTTAGGATATCACGCTCTGTCCTCAGGGTGGGTTAGCAGGGAGCAGGTCCAGGAAAGGTGGGCTTCCTGAGGCCTGGGAAGGTGGCCTTGGCATGCAGATCATCCCAGGGGAGGGAGATCCAGGCACTTCCCCACCTGCAGGCCCACACCCAGGTCCTCTGGCCTCCCCACTGCTGGCACGTTTCTTTGGGTTGGATGTGCCTGTCTCTGGGAAACCTGTGACACAGGAAATAGAAGCTCATTTTCCAAAGGGAAGGGTGTTTTCAGAGGGGCTTTTCTGATGGATCTGTATTTTTCAAAATCCATTCCATCAGGAGAAGTTAAGAAAAGAAAAATCTAATTTTCTGGAACATCGGAGATGGAAGAGGCCCCGCTCCTCACAGATGGAGACCAGGCTTAACTAAGTTTATAATCTGAAGGCTCTAACAAGTTTGAAAAAGTCCCCTTTCCCCTTAAATCAGGTTCAGATGGCAAAACCGATGTGTTATCCAGCAGAGGTAGAATAAACCTTTGGCTGGAAGGGAGAATAAAGCCATCAAATTCCCTCTTATCAGGATGCCGCCGCTCGCCTCTGCCCGTCCACCATATGCCGCATTCTGTAAGCAGGATCACTTTGCCCGTTACAGGAAAAGTGGTTGCTTTTCAGCACAATTAATTTAGTAGGACACAAATGCTGCTGACGGCTGGGAGTAAGGTTTGATCAAACAGATTGGCTAATTGGTAGCAAAGAAGTGTTGACCGTGTAAAAGAGGATGAAAGCAAAGTTGGACTCCACTGTCATTAGGGTGGCCTTGCCCCACATAGTGTGCGGAGGTGGGGGCGGGTCCCTGGGTGGGTGCCCAGAGCTAGAAACCATCCATCTCTTGTTTTATAATCATTTGTTCAGGATGATAGTCAGGGCTGAGGTGCAGGCCAGGCGGGGAGGTGATCCAGGTGGGCGTGGCCACCTCACCTCTTCTGGCAGGGCAGCCTTCAGAACACACAGCTTGTTGTGGGACACTGTAAGTCTACCACGCTCTCCATTGTTTCTGAAACCCAATAAAGGAAGGTGCGGAGCAGCCCGGCCTCCAGGCGCCTGCTCTGTAATTCTGTGGAATCAAGCTTGAATTGAAGTGTTTATTAGCAAATCCTGGCCACACAATCTGGTGGAGGCAGGAGGCTGCAGCTGTAGGGCATCCCACTGAGGTCCCGTGCGGGGCCAGGGCCTCCTCTGTTTTGGCTCTAGACCAGGTGCTGGGTACCCAACTTGGGCGCCACTGGGTGAATCTCTGTTTTAAGGTCTGTGCCATGCACTGTCAGACGTCCAGTGGCCTCCACCCACCCCATGCCAGTAGCACCCAACCAAAAGTGCCCCCAGATCATGCCAGTGTCTCCTGGGGGCAGAAGCCTCCTGTTGGAGAACCACAGCTCTAGACAGAGGGCTGAAATTGATTCAAAAACTGATCCCACACACAGAGGGCCAGGAATGAGAATGGGGCAGTCACTCCAGATGGATGGGTTACAGGTTTAACAAGCAGAGAACTTACATACGAGGCTTGACCTGGTGCCACAAATTGAGTAGATCTCCACCCCACCTGCCAGAATCTTAAAGTTTATGTAGCAGACTTGACTTGGTTCAGGGAGTCCACTGTCCACAGGGTCTCAACCGTGTCATCACATAGGATGCAGCTTTGCCTTGGGTTTTTCTTTAAGTATGTGTTGTTACTTGCTCAGTTGTGTCTGACTCTTGCGACCCTAAGGACTGTAGCCCGCCAGGCTCCTCTGTCCATGGGATTCTCCATGCAAGAATACTGAAGTGGGTTTCCGTTCCCTTCTTCAGGGGATCTTCCCAACCCAGGGATTAAACCCACAGCTTATGTCTCCTGGACAGGCAGGTGAGTTCTTTACCACTAGCGCCACTTGGGAAACCCATTTTAAAAATATAGCTGTATTTATTTTTATTTTTTTGGCTGTGCCAAATCTTAGTTGTGGCATGCAAGATCTTTAGTTTGCCTTGTGCTTGATTTCATCTAGGACCTGCTGCTTTGCATGATAAAAGCCTAAGAATGTAAAAATTTCTGAAAGCAGTGCTCTTTTTCCCTTCCTTTTTACCCATTTGTTTGCTGAACATGTTCAGTCATGTCCAACTGTTTGCGATCCACCAGGCTCCTCTGTCCAGGGCCTTCTCCAGGCAGGAATACTGGAGTGGGTTGCCATGCCTTCCAGGGGATCTTCCTAACCCAGGGATCAAATCTGCATCTCATATCTCCTGCATTGGTGGTCTCTTTACCGTTAGCACCTCTTGGGTAGCCCACCTGTTTGTTTATCTCTTAGCATTAATATTGACCCTCTCTTAGAAGCCTTGTCCACTCAACAGCTTCATTAATAAACCATGAGTCAGGACATCTGGGGCCTGTGATGTGGGTGCATCCTCTACCAGGCACAGTGAGACAAAGGAATTGGGGTGATTTGTTCACCCCAGCTTACATGCTCAGCTGAACATTGCCCCTGATGAGAAAACTGTAAGCTCCATGAGGTCAGGAAACCTGTCCTGCTGGGCTGGCCTTTGGCACAGAGAAGGAATGTTGCGTGGTCATTGCTTGAACCGATGAGCTAATCTGCTTCTTGAGCTGTGTTATGCTTCTTATCTGTTCATTCACTCAACAAACATGCTAGTATTCCCTGGGCCTGCCACTTGCCCAGGCTCTGAGGGTGGAGGGCTAAGCAGAAGATGCTTCCCCAGCCTCCAGCCAGTGTCTTTGGCCATGGCTGGCTCTGTGAACAGGTGTGGCCGTGAGTGCAGGGTCAGTAGGATATGTTGACATTTCTGATACTGTCCAGACTGGAGAATTCAGCTGTCAAAAATTTCCTTCTTTATACCAAGAGGTAGGACTAGCTTGCATTTTCACTATTGCAGATTTTAAATTGCCTGTATCCATTCATCCATCCATGGACACGTATGTGGGTTTTTTCTGCCTCTTGGCTGTTGTGAACAGGGCTGCACAGACGTGCAAATGTCTCTTTGAGAGTCTGATTTCAGGTCTCCTGGATACATACCCAGCAATGGGCTCACTAGAGCATGTGGTGGGTGGTTGCCGGGCTGGGAGAGGGCAATGGGGATGAAGTGTCAGTTGTGCAAGGTGAGCATCTCCTAGAACTAGCTGTCCACCATACATAGACAGGTGCCGCCACCGTTTGTTTGCTCAGTGAGAAGATCTCCAGTTAAATGCTCCTGTTGGTTCAGGCTCTCTGGGGCAGGGCTCATGCCTGGATTAAATGCTCCTGTTGGTTCAGGCTCTCTGGGGCAGGGCGCATGCCTGGATTGCTCTGGGGCCCCTGTGCTGCTGGTACAGCAGCACCTAAGAGTGTCCAGGCGGTCCGTGAGCGAGTCTCTTCCTGAGCATCTCAGGGGCGGACGTGTGCGTGTTCTTCTGGTTCCCTGTTTCCTGCCTTTGTCGTGGTCATTCTTTCATTCAGCCAGTATTTGAGGGCATCTACCAGAGGCCAACTGTGTTCAGCACAGGAACTAATGTGCTGGTTCTTGACCCCAGTGGGCCAGTCGAGAACTCCAATCCCGTGACCTTAGAGAAGAAGGCAGAGCAGCGATGGAGGCCAGGGAAGCAGGGGTGGATGGGGAAGGACCTCTGCCATGTGGGGTGGTCTCTGGCCAGGGCTCGTCTGCCCCTATGAACCTGGAAACCCTGGAGGCTTTTATAT